>VDFB02293174.1:0-51885 GCA_007258455.2 Sequoia sempervirens | reverse complement strand
TCATGATTATAACTTGAATAGGTTGCAAAGGCCTCAAAAAATCTACACAAAGATCATATACATAAGTATAGTTTATCTCAAGTAGCGAGTGCATCTTCAGCTGCCTTTCATTAAGGCTAACTTCTTACTGCTAATTGTGTGGCCCCGTGGCACTTAGTGCCTAGAATTCACAAAATTTGATCAGAAATTCTTGTACAGTGCTTGATGCATAAAAACGTTCTCTTTCTGAAGCAATTGGTATCTACTCCAATCAACTTCCTTAAGCAACAGGTATTTATCATGCTAATTCTCTCTCCAGTTCAAGTGCTAGTTCAGTGTTTGGGAATGATTATAGATATAGTGCATTAGTTGAATTTTTCATAGTGCTGATGATAGTTCACTGCTTGAGAAGAATTCTTGATTCAATGCACCAGTTGAGTTCTTCTAGTGCTGATCAGTGTTGCAGTCACAGCATGTTATAGGCCTTTGAGGTAATGCATGGTGGTTGTACAACGCCATGTTGCTCAGTAGAATGAAGCTGTATAATGTTTAGTAGCCATATCATTCTGCAGTGAGTGATAAACATGGATCAATAAAATGGTTTTACAATTAGCATTGGTCATCACTGATCACCATCATTTTATTTTGTTGTCATTGGTCATCATTGTCTTAGACTCTTGTGTTTGCTAATCAGTATCATTTGTTATGTATATAATATTGTTCCAATCACTTAATGTGTTCAGAATCTGGTCGATCAATCATTTGTATTTCTATATTCCTTAATAGCTTTGTAAGCATTGTTTTGTTTCAGTAAAATTGAGGGTTGTATGAGTCCCTCATCCATAAAAGGAAAAGAAAGTTTTGAATGCACTGTTTATTAATATACAATTCAACTATACATTCTATTCATTATAATCAACTCTATATTTAGGCTCTGATGCTGCTTTGGTTATTAATATTTTGTTCCTTAATCTCATAATCATACTTCCCTAAAAATATTGATTCTGTAATATAAAACACAAATTATTGTGATTTTTTGCTTCAAGTTTATTTATTTTGTTAATTGTTTGTTTATCAAACTATACCAGGTAACATTCACATGGTTTTTCAATGAAGGGTCAAGTTTGTCACATTCTGTACATTTTGTAGTAAGTGCAGAAGAAGTGTCTTCCTGTTCCCACATTCTTTTCCTCCATTCCTCAAGTTATTCTAAGACAATAGCAAAGTGTGTGTGTGCGAGCACGTGCATTGGTGTATGTGTTTGTCTGTGGCAACATGCCAGCACATTTGTGTGTGCAGCCTCCTGGTTTGTCTGTGCATGCATTGATGTACCTACATGTGTGAGTTCTAAAATTCTTTGAGAATTCCAAAACTCTTGATTTTTTTGCCATCCCAAGCGAATCCTGATTTCTAAGCTTATTATGGTCAGAAGCCAGATCCTAATATGCTAGGAAATAGTATGACTAGACAAAAAATATTTGATATAAATGATTATGTATTGTAACAGGTGCTCTTTTCTTTCATTTCTTAGTTATTACATTATTGAAGGCACACTTCAGAACACATTGTCGATGCATATCCTTTTATATAAAGGGATTTCCAGCATTTTGTGTGGCTCATTTTTATCTAGGATACCATTGCTTAGGAATCTGATAATAGCAATATGCTCATCCCATCTTTATATTCATGATTAATTTGTTCTTAACAAATCCAGGAAAAATATTATTTTTGTTTTGTTCTTGGCAAATCCAGGAACATTAGTATTTTTGTTTCTAATTTCGGAAACTAACTAATCCCATATTTTAACAGGAAACTTGGATGCGGAACAATGCTTCCAACCTTATACTTGCATCTCCTAGTAACTATATATATGAATGATAGGATGACGGACTCATTCTTGAATTCATACACGAATCTCAACATCAAGAGGGAAATGATAAGCAAAGGGTTTACTAATTTACAAAACCTGTCTTAAATAAAGGAAATAAGACTATTAAGTATTATGTGATCTCAAGACTAATGTTAAATGGTGGCCATCATCAAGGATGTAATTAGAGATGTTCTAATGATAATCAGCTCAAATTGGAGGATCAGATAGGATTGGTGTGTGACTTGATTTTCAAAAGGGATTGTTAACACCATATTTTTCAAGCATCTGTTCATCTGTATTTCTAAAAAGTAAGTTTTTAGCCAGTGATGAATCCTTGTTCTGGGCCCTGGCATTATTTGGTTTCTGGTAGAATAAAGTGATCATTATCATGTTTGAAAATTATAAGATGTGGACAACTATCATGAATTGAAAACTGCAAATGGTAGATCTCAGATGTTTTCACATGGTAGAAAACCATAAGTCATGACCTTGTTAAGTGTCAAATCAAGAATGGTTCAGGGAGATAATGACAGATGCATCTTAATATTTTCACAAAACATATACACTGTTAGAAAGGGTGTGAAGGAATAATTACATGAAGAAATTTCAGAACAGTATTTGGCATTGTTTTCTGTTTCATGATCTTCAAAGGTGTGCAGAAGTACCTTCATTTCACATCAGGATCTTTTAATAAACGGAATTGATATGTGGAAGATCAAAGGGGATAGCGCCTACAGATTTCACTCCAATCATCTTCAAACAGTATGGTGGATGCTGTGTGATTGATTTCTTTATTTTGAAGATATTTTCTAATATATACCTCATTGGAGCACACAGAATTGCAAACACCTTGAGCACAGATCTTACAGATCACAGATCTAGAATTATTAAAAAATGGGAGATCAAGAGAGGTTGCCAATTTGAATATGTTGATTTCAAAAAGATAATTCCTCCATCCATGTACAGGCATTTACTCCTTTATTTTTGAGGTCACCACCAATCTCAACAAAAGTCATATCTGATCAAACATGAATTTGTAGAGAAGTGCAAAAATTTAATATGGTACAAGATAGAGGTAATAACTAATAAGTAGATATCTTGTTATAGTAAGTGAATGAGGTCATATTTCCAATCCAAAAATGTTCTCTAGTGCATTAGAGGGCCATTAAAATTGTTTGCAATGTGCTAAAACCTTCCACACTGTTAGTTTTAGGATCAGAAATGTCAACAAGCAGAAAATACAACACAATGAACAATGAACACAGTGATTACCCTGGGAAAACCCTCCCACTCAAGGGAGAAAAACCCAGCAAAGAATATTCTCTTATATATCAGAATAATGAGTGCAGAAACTGCATACGAATCAGGCCCTACACAAGGCCGAGTCTAATACAATGAATGGAGAAACTTCTCCTTGAAGTGAAATACAAATGATGACACTTCTTCTTAGAATTGAATCTGCTGCTAGGAGGCGAACTGCTGCTGCTGCTGAAGATGCGAATTGGAGAGTGAAAATTTGATGTTCAAATGAGAGGAGTTCATGCTCTTTATATACAAAGCTGGGTGGCCTCTTCTCTAGGTCGGCCTTTAGAAAAATATAATTTATTTATGAAGCAAAGGCCAACCTACCTTTAATTAAGAGAAAATAGCTCCCAAAGCTATAAAAACACTAACACTCCCTCTTAGCTAGGGAGGTATTTTCCAGATATCCTCGTCATGGAGTCTCTCAACATGATGCCCACAATGGCTACACCCATTTGTGGAAAGCCACATCTCAGTCTCAGAGATGTACAAGAGTTCATCATGGAGTCTCTCAACATGACGTCCACAATGGCTACTCCCATGTGTGGAAAGAAACACATCTCAGTCTCAGAGATGTACAAGGGTTCATCACAGGGTCTCTCAATGTGATGTCATCATGGAGTCTCTCAACATGACGTCTCATCTAAGTCTCTAAGATGAACAAGGGCTTGCACCTCATATTTCTCCGTCTTAGAGAAATATACACTACAAGGGCTTTCACCTCATATTTCTCCGTCTCAGAGAAATATACACTACAACAAATCTTCATGATGATGTGACTCCCTCTGAAGCTCCAAGTACTTGCATCAACCTCCTAACCTCCTCATCCAAGATTGCCTACAATGCTTGCCTTAGAGGAATGGTTTCCAACGCACACCTCCGGCACTACTAACTTGCGCGAGTTCAGGACTGTCCTTCTCGACCTCATCCTAGATCACCCTATTCTGAATAGGTTTGCGGAGCTACCAATATCAAATCCGGATTGACTATCTTGTGCAATTTTTTTCTCTACAGTTGAAGAGGTCTTCGAAGGACTTTAGCACCTGGCCTTGCAACACTGCAACCCACTTTAGCTGACACCTTCACTTCTTCTCAGTGAGTCACAGAACTCCATCTTGATCCCTACCTCAAAGATTGCAAAGAAATCTTCTAGAAGTGAACTCCCCTCCATTGATGGATCTCAAAACCTTAGTCTTCTTCCTAGACATGATCTCAACTCGTGTCTTGAATTCTTGAAATATAACTTCCTCTGAATTTCATTTCCTCCTCTTCGAAGTAGTTGATCGCAATGACAATATAGGTTCTTCGTTGTTTAGTGTCCATCCAAGGCTTCTTTGCTGATGCAAATTCTCCATCCAAGGCTGACCCAACCTTGTGCCCTCGAGAGATGTCTCCAATGAAGAATCATGAGAGTTATGTGCCACCAACTCAGTCCCAAGGTTGCAAGCTATGTCTCCATGTTTGTTCATTTCTCCAACTAGCATGACTTCCTCACAAGATGCCTCAAGCTCTTCCTCCCTTTGAATTCTTTATGCAATCTTTCTCCATCCTCAATTTTGTTCTCAGCCTCCAATGGATTTCCAGTGAATCCTTCATCTTCACATACCTTCTTTGCATTATCCTTTGCATTATCACAAAAAACAACAATTAAATCTTCGAGCTCAACACCTCTTTGCCTGGAGTGGCAGCGAAGCTGTCTCCAATGATGATTTTGTCTTCTCCTATATGCAATGCCACTTGTATATAAGTTACCATGATCTATCCTTGACTCCAATCACTAATATTCTAGGCTCAAATCAATCAACATGAATCCACGATTTCTCCTCAAAGGTCAGCATTCCCTAAGACAATTTTCCACAATTTTATCTTGCACGAATAACCACCAACAAAGGCTCCCAGTTGCTGAATGTGCTGTGAATGAAGAGCCGCGATTTTTTTTTAATAATTTTCTATCCTCAAATCAATGAATGCAAACTGTGCAAAGGCTGCGACTTCAACACCAAAATGCCATGATTTCTCAAGCAATAATATTCTCCAATAATCGACCTATATTGTTATTGATTCCAATCAGTAATAAATCAATTCCTTGTGATGCCAAGATGATTGGAATAATCTTCAACAAAGTAATCAGAATATCTTCCCTCATTTTTTTTTCAGAAGACTATCTTGCTTAGACAAATCTGATTAGATTTCTTGAACCCGCTCTGATACCATGTTAGTTTTAGGATCAGAAATGTCAACAAGCAGAAAATACAACACAATGAACAATGAACACAGTGATTAGCCTGGGAAAACCCTAATACTCGAGGGA
Organism: Sequoia sempervirens; assembly: GCA_007258455.2. Lineage (NCBI taxonomy): Eukaryota > Viridiplantae > Streptophyta > Pinopsida > Cupressales > Cupressaceae > Sequoia > Sequoia sempervirens. Next base: position 46,423 of record VDFB02293174.1, on the reverse strand, counting down.
GAAAAACCCAACAAAGAATATTCTCTTATATATCAGAATAATGAGTGCAGAAACTGCATACAAATCAGGCCCTACACAAGGCCGAGTCTAATACAATAAATGGAGACACTTCTCCTTGAAGCGAAATACAAATGATGACACTTTTTCTTATAATCGAATCTGCTGCTAGAAGGCAAACTGCTGCTGCTGCTGAAGATGTGAATTGGAGAGTGAAAAATTGATGTTCAAATGAGAGGACTTCATCCTCTTTATATACAAAGTTGGGCGGCCTCCTCTCTAGGTCGGCCCTTACAAAAATATAATTTATTTATGAAGCAAAGGCCGACCTGCCTTCAATTAAGAGAAAATGGCTCCCGAAGCTATAAAACACTAACACACACAAGACAAATTGTTAGTATCCCATTGTCTTCCTAGTCAACCCATGTTGTCTTCAATCAGGGAGGTATCAGTCAAGTGAAGTTCTATGTAGGATAATGGACTTTCAATGGGGAGGTCACTTTTTAGTATGTTTCTTTTGTCCTCCACCCTCCCTTCGGCATGAACTTTACTAAAGGTGTGAGTGAGCACAAAGTATGTTCCAACTTCAAAGCAAGAGTTTTGTTTTGAATACAGAAAAATTAAAAAACCCACATTGTTCTATCCAGCTTTGGTCCCACTTGAAGTTTAAGTAATTTGGAACCCATTTTGACAAGATGACATGGATGCTTATGTTGCTTTTCACTTCCGCCGCCACTTCCACATGCTTCTATTTCTCCTTTGAACTCACATAGAGAACAAGTAGGAGCTGTACAAGGGGATCAACATTACATTTTACAGGTTACAATATATGACAAATGGCACACTTTTGTTTGATATGAGATAGAAACAGTTATAAAATCATTTTATCTGAATGTTAGCAGAGTTGAGATGTGCTGAGGAGAAGCTTTTGAGAGCCAGAATGAGCACTTTGAATCCATAGGGCATGGTAGAAGAATGCTCACAATAGATGTTCTTGGATGGTGAGAGTAGTGATTGGCTTGGAGAGGAAAATCACTGCACCTTGGATGTACATGTGCAACCTGTGAAGGAGCCAATAAGCGAAGAGCTTAGTGTAGCAGCACAATGGTAAGAAGAATATTGGTGAGAGTTGATAGTATATCATGGGACAGATTATAAGACTTTCGGAGTTCTTATATACAAAAGGGAGAATACTGACCGGTCCCCATTCAAGAAAGACATTTGCATGACATGCAAAGATTGCACAGTAGTGACACCATGGAAAGCAAGTAAGAGAAACACGTGACTGTTGTCAATAATAGTGAGTTGTAGAAGGAAAATAACAGCTAGCAAATTTGAAAATGGTGACAGAAGAAAAGAACAACACATCTAGGTGTAAGTCACAAAATGAAGGAAAACACCCAACACTGAAACAACAAATGAAAAGGCACTTCAAACTACAATCAACACCCACACACTAATATGAACTTTTAGAAGACTGAAATACATAGCATACCAGATACAGATCTGAAACTGAGGTTATTTGCTGTTGGTACGGCTGGTACAACAAGTGTCAAATGTCATTAAAACTCATCATAACACCATTTATCCACCTTGCAATGACTTAGAAGCAGCAATCAGTCATAAGGCACCTCCAAACAAGATGAAAAAGGCTCCCAAAAACTGAAAACTCACATGCAACATTAATAAAACCAAAACTTATCAAAAAAATCAAATATCTCCATTTTTCTCAAACCAGTAGGAAGAACTTCGACTTGTAGCACAAATGTGATCTCAAAGTGAAATCACCATATTCAGCTAGGAGGGTTTTTGTCTTCGAAATTGGTATTCCAAGAGGGTCTTCGTCCTCAAGAAATATGAGAAGAATTCAAGTCTCACTCAAAGAAAATGGCAAATATGAAAAATGGTTACCCTTTTCTCTTCACAACTCGTCTTTTTATAGCTTTTTCATTGCTTTTTCCAAAAAAACGTTTTTTATTTTTCTCGAAAGACACTTTTTTTCTTATTTTGGAAAAACACTTTTTCGTTTTTCATTGCTTTTTTGAAAAAAATACTCTTTACTTTTTCGTTGCTTTTCCAAAAAAACGTTTTTTCTTAATAAAATAATATAAAGTGTCCTTGTGACCACTTTTCATCACCTTGAGCATAGTGACACTTTATCTGCTAAAACACCCTTTTAGATAATTAAATGTAAGTTATCAATTAAAATGTTAAAAAGGTAACTTTTGACAACTAAGCTTAATCATTTACTTTACTTTTCCCTTTTTGATGTCAATTAGCTTACGATAAAATATGGGAAATAAGCTAATGGCCAAATATTTTCTTACATGCGAGAAGGGGACATTACATACCATGGCTTCCAAACTATATATCAATTGGAATGGCATGCGTCTAGTAGTCACTTTGTATGCCATCTGATATGCCCATAGTACCATAAGCAATTGTTTCTTGTTGGAAATATTGTCATTGAAGTCAAAGGTGAGATGAGATGAGGATCAAGACGATATTTTTGCCGTGATTTATGTGCTAATTGTTTGGTGCCCACATTGTTGATCACCCTTCACGGATTTTGGCGCTCACATCCTATGCAAGTAAAATAAAATGAAATTTGATGGCCCTTTTGGACTGGCCAACCAAGCATGGTAGATCACCCCTTTTGGGGGAGTTAAAATTTAATTTTATTGTCTCCCAAATGAGGCCGAGCCCCCTACAATGGTTGCCCAATGTGGAAAGATTTTTAAATAAAATATTTTTTTTGTTTTTTTGTACATAAGGCCGACCCCTTTTGATGGGTCACCCCTCTTGGGTGAAGAGGTGCATTTGTGTGGTATAAAAGATGTGTGGAGGAAGAATAACTCAAGCAAATGACGAAATATCTTTCCTATTCAAAGCAGACTTATGAAGAGATCTAAAGCAAACTTATGAGCAGATCTAAAGCAGACTTATGAGAAGATTTAAAGCAGACTTATAGCAGATATTGATGCAGATTTATGGCAGAGTTGTAGCAGACCTTTCAAGGTGATTTATGGCAGATTTCTAGTAGACCTTTCAAGGCGATTTATCACAGATTTGTAGCAGACCTTTCAAGGTGATTTATAGCAGACTTTTGAAATGACTTTTTGAAAAAGATTCACACGATAATCATGCTTTGAAGAAGCTATATTCAAGAACACAAAATTTTGTGCATTTGGAGGTTGGTGCCTCCCAATAGAAGAGATTTGTGTCTCTTGCTAAGTTGGTGCTTAGTGGTGGGGATTGGTGTCTCCAATGGGTTGGTACCTACGAAGATTTGTAAAAGAGAATTTTATTGTTGGCTGGATCTGGATAGTAGATCGAAACAGTCTTTTTCCATGGTTTTCTCCTAGAAGGGTTTCCACACAAATCTTGTGTCTCTTAGTTGGTAGATCTTTGCAATTGCTATGTTCGTGGTTGTTGTTTTTAAATAAGTAAATTTTTTATGATTTTCAACCTCCTTTTCAGTATAAGTGTGTGTGCTCATCATTTCTCCCAATCCATACCTTCAATCCCACATGATTTATGGGTAACCAAGATAAGGACTTTACTTGTAGCTTCATATAGGTCATCATCCCTTTAGTAATAAGGATTGAATAAAGAGTGAAAGATCCAAAAGTATGTTTAAATCAACTGAATCACATGGTTCACTAAGTGTCCTCTGTCACTTGTCATTTGGAGCAAAATGTTGAATCTCCTAACCACTTGCTCATAAATAAATTTAGTTGTGTTCAAAGCATTGTTATCTAGTCTCATGCTTCCACCCATTTTGTCATCTATTGAGTAGCCACCACAATGTATTTAAACCTATGCATTTTGCTCACTTTCAATGGGGACCTATAAAGTTTGATCCCTATCATCTAAACAATTTTTGTGGTTTTTATGGCCAAAGTAGCATGAAATCTTTTTCCAAGGGCTTACCTACTCACTAGCATGTATCACATCCAACTACCCATTCTCTCACATCACTATGAAAGTATCGAGCACTGCAAACCCTCTAGAAGTATCTTTCTTGTTGTGGCAACCAGCCCTATATGGCCACCTACTAATCCTTTATGCACTTGAATTACACCTCACTTCTTAATGCATAACACATCTTATACATGGTTTATTCCCATTTTATGCAATAGCCCACTAACCAATTGGAATGTTCTCTCTTTGAGTGTCAACCTTCTTCACTCTCCCAATTGCATGTCCTTTGGGAATGAAGGTGTGGACAAGTATTATCCAATGTTTTTGTACCATGTTATGACAACTATCTAAAACACATGAGCATTATTAAAGTCTTCATTTATCCTTTCTAGCGATTCTCCAAAATTTATCATAGAGAGTTAGTCTACTCACTTGACCTTGAATGATGGGTTTATTTACCAAATATTGATGCTTGATGATTTATATAGAATATGAATGGTGTGGCAAGTAAACAATGCCAAGACTATTTTATTGAATATACCATGCAAAGGGCCTCCCTCTCCATGGTTAATTTCACTCTGCATTAGACAATAGTATGCTAGCAAAGAACACCAAGTTATCCCACCCTTGGTATCCTAATGTGCCAAGGTAGCCCCAATGGCAAAATTGGAAGCATCTACATGTACTTGAAATTCCTTATCCCAATCTGAATGTGAAAAGAATAGCTTAACTTGTAAGACATATTGTAATGACCCGAGCCCTGGATCGATAGATTTTCAATTTATTTCTTATTGAATTGACAAAGGTTGTCATCTAATATTACTAAAGCTAATCGAGTTTCTAGATAAATGAAATAAACTAAGTTACAGGTTTGTTTTTGGCTTCAAGTACGGGTATGAGATTTTGGTACGCAGATTCGGTCAAAAAAAATTTGGGGGTTTGGGTACATTTTGTGTATGTTAATACAAAAACATATAAAAATCATAAATATATACATATTTGCTGTAGTAATTAAGTTCAAAATACACCACCATATTAATAGTCAAATAACATAGCAAAAATACACCACCACTTTCATAGTCAAATATTAAAATATTAGTGATACTCAAATATCATGATATAAAATTATAAATTAAAGTTCAAACATACAAATGCCAAGTGGTTACAATTAGCCATTATTGATCATTGATCAATCTGAATCATATGGGTCATCAAAAAAAGCATCATCAACATCCATATTAGATGCAGCATTTTGTGTAGAACCACAAATAGCATCAGTGGCACTCACACAAGCACTGTCACTAACATTGACACTACCAATCTCATGCTCATTAGCTGCCTCAGGCTCATAGTCACCATCAGTATCAAGTGCAGCTAAGTGACTTGTGGAAGCATCCAAGTCAAGACACTCTGGCTCAATATCCCAACTCCTTGAGTCTCCTTTGTAGGAACTTTGTTTGTATGTAAGTAGGCGCAAGTTTGAATGCACATACACCAAGTCCTCTGCCTTTTTTGAATGCAGCCTATTGCGCTTTATTGAGAGGATGAAGGAGTATGTGCTCCAATTCCTCTTAGAAGAAGATGAACTAGCAACCTATTAAGACCAAATTAAATAGTTAAGAGTTACAAAATTTAACTAAATAAAATATAAATTAAAATTAAAATTACAAAATATAAAACTTAAATTTAAAAGCATCTCTATATGGAGCAACTCTTGATGAAGTAGAAAAGTATCTCAATACTATAATATTTGGGACTCAATGCAAAAGCAAGAAGATGCAATGGAGTGGTCATTTTGTTCCATCTATCTACAATGATTTCATGTAGCTCTTTGAAGAACTTTTCTTCAGGATCTTCCTCTTTCGCATTGATGATGGTTTTCATCTTCTCAATCATTGAGTTGATACCATCATATACTTTGCCCATACAAGGTCTATCCATGTCAATGTAACAGATCATGCTCAATATGGGCTCAGTGAAATTGACGAGATACTCAACATGATCCCACCAACTATCATCTAGGATCCTTTGCTTGACCCTATTTTCCCTTTCAATGCTAGATTGCCTCCATACAAACCAATTAGGGCTGATGACCATATTATAGAGTGTCTCACGAACCTTCATAAGTCGTCTCAACACAATTGTTTTGGAGATAAAACAGGTCTCAACAACCTATTTGAAAATCAAAATTAAAATTAAAATATAATTTAAATTTACAAAATTGAAATTTAAAATTAAATAAATTAAAAATATTAAGAATTAACTTACCTTCAACAACTCCAATTTTGAGAATTGTCTAAAGATGCCTTGTGTCATATGGTGGTTTGTGACAAACATTTGGATGTCTTCAGCCTCAACATACACTTGTTTGATCCACTCAATTTTGGTTCCAATTTTTTGTAGCATTAGATTGAGGGAGTGGACAGCACAAGGTGTCCAAAAAATGCATGAATACTTCTCCTCAATCAATAACCCAACAGCCCTACAATTTTTGGCATTGTTAGTTACAACTTGCACAACATTTTGATGGACCAATTCTTCAATAGCTTGACAAAGGATGTCAGCAATAAATGGACCATCCTTCACCTATCCTTCACAATCCATTGCTCTCAAAAACATTGCCCCTTTAGGGGACATGGCAATAACATTGATCAATGGGCGATTTTTTGCATCTTTCCATCCATCAAAAACCATGGTCACCCCTATTTCAATCCATGAATCCCTTGTGGGCTTCATAGAGTTTGCTACATGTTTCACCTCTTTCTCCAATAAGATGCTACGCACCTTTTGAAAACCTGGGCCCTTATACCCCTTTGGAGCCTCATTAATAGACTTCACCATTTTTTGCCAATATGGTGAACAAACAACGTTGAATGCCAATCCATTGGCATAGACACATCTTGCTATGTCTTGATCAACAATCTCTCTTGCCTCATTCTCAAATGAAGACTGTCCCTTAGATCTTTTATTTGAAGAGGGCACGGTTTTCTCTTGAGGGATGGACATAAATGGATGGCTATCTGTAGGTGGACAATGAGAAGGCAATGTAGAGGGCTTCATCAATTGAGATCCTTTCTTCAAAGGATGGCTTGTTTTAAGATTGGTTGCTTTTTGTTCTGCTTTTTCTTGCTCACCAATATATCCCAACACTATATGATCTGAAATGCCTTGGTTATTTCACTTGGACAAGCTTTGATGCCTAGTTCAAGGATCCTGCACAAATTCCCTTTCACTCGACTGTATGAGCTCGTATATTGAGCATGGCAATGACTAAAAATCCAAACATATGCTCCACCACCTAGAACTTGTTGAACCATTTCTACATATTTCCAAAGGGGAGAGGTTTGGTTTATTTTGAAACGAAATTGGTGTGAGCCTGAGGAGTTAGAACCGGTTGCCATTGTAATCCCTAAGGAACAACACATTGAAATAATTTTGGTATTGAAACTAAAAGACTTTAATTTCAAAAAACTGAAAAAATTGAATATGTGTTATAGACACTTAGAAGAATGAAAACAAAACAAAAACTTAAGAACAAAACAAACTAGTTCAATTGTTGTAAAAAAAAAATTCAAAAAACTTCAAAAAAACCTACCTCTTTTGAAGAAATTTTGCTCTACAATCTTCTTGGCAACGAACGGACACTTGCAAGTGCTTAGGAATAGCACAACAACCAACTTCGAACAATCAACAATCAGCCTTCAAGTCTATTCAAGCTTGTGCAAGCAAGAGAGAAAGTTCAGCAATGGAGGCAAAAAAACTTGTTTTTCATTCACAAATTGTTAAATGAGTATTTTTTACCTATTTGATGTGTTTGGAGGCAAAGATTAGGGTTAGAAAGAATATTTAATTGTTTAAAAGTCAACAAGAAGTTAAAAAAATAATAAAAAAATGCCAAATTCGTTGAAAAACGTGCAACCTGGGCATTTGAAGGCATGGATTCGGTCCGGGTTCGAACCAGGTACGAAATTTCATACACAGTCTCTTTTTTGTTTCCTGGTCATTTCCATAGTCTTATTTTTGTATCTTGGACATTTTTGCTTCATACCTGTATTGTACCTCATTTCTGTATCATACCCGAGGCCATTTAGCTATGTACCGGTAACTTAGGAAATAAACTTTGAATAATGAAGTCTGATTCAAACATTAATTTGATAATGGAAATTTGACAAGTAAATATAATAGTTGTTTCTGATTTATCAATTTATAATCATGCATTAGCTTGTATATAGTTCTGCCTATATATATCATGAATTATAGACCTTGAATCTTGAATGCTTTCCCTGATTTTGATCCTTAAAAACATGCAGATGTATTTGGAGCCTTCCCTGATTTATACTTTCATAACACATGCAACTATCAAGAATTTAACCACCAAGCAATTGTAAGGTCAAGCAATTTGGGACATGAATTGTTTCATCTTCCCATGCTCTTTAGAACTATATTATACATATGAACATTTGATCCTCCATGTTGGAGATTCGATAGAGAAATTGTCTACGGAAAAACAATCTGATGTGTTCACCCCTTTCTGGTCACAAGAATTCTCATTCTCAGCCTTGCTATGAATAGAGGTAGCATATTATTGCAAAAATCCTCTCATGCCATTTTCGAATGTGTATTGGTTAACTATGCTTTTGTTTTCCTTTTCATGTTCTATAATCTTGTTTTTCACTGAAGATAGGATTGTCCCTCAAATCTCCTAGGATCCAGCTCATAGTTTGTGGATGGAATGGACACTTAGTTTCCCTCTTTTTGATTGTGAAATGCGACCCTAAATTATCTTTATATACCATACCCCTTGTTGTCTTTCAAGTCTACTAGTTTTAGCCTAAGGGGTTTGTCTTGTTCTTGTTGATGTAAGACCAGATGTAGTTTAAGTGTAGTTAGATCAGATTTTGAGCAACCAGCTATGGTTTTCCTTGATCTTACAAGTAAGCAATTGTATGATCTATAAGAATTTTTCTCTAGTGTACATCATGAGTTTCTTTCCCAACTCCAGCAATGTCTTGGATGGTGAAGGGTCATTGGACATGGATGTTAGGAGAGTTTAGATGGAGTTTTGAGATGGTGCCCTCCACACTCACTAGGATCATCCAACCAGGGCTGAGACACCTTGAGCATTCTACAAGGGACATCATCCAATCTTGCACTGGTGCCTTCACAATTATCCAAGAGGTTGCTGACTCCTCATCTAGTGATAAAGATTAGACCTAGTTTTCCCTTTCTGACCTGCCCGCATCCTTAGCTCTATCTTCTTTGGTGATGAGTCCTGTCTCTTGGATATTTAGACTATTTATAGATCTTGATGGTCTCACGTGATTTTTCCCTTTAGACAAGACCAAGGTTCCCCCACTCTAAATTGACCCACCCTTCTTGTTCATCAAAGTACCTTTCAGTTCTTGTTTTTATTTTAGTTATCTTTACTTTGTAGCTTCTTTGGAGCCTTCCTTTGGCTCCCTCTTGCTATTCTTTCTAGTTCTATTTTCAAGTCCCATTGACCTATTCTGGTCCCTTGAGGATACTGATATAATTTCTTTCTAAATGAGAGAGAGACCATATAGGCTCCTCATTAATTCATAAAACAAACTACTAAACAGCATTTAAATGATGTGAAAACCATATGAAGTGAGATTTAAGAATGTCATAGCTTCTGTTATAGACAGGCACCCATTGGAGATGGTGTGAAGTACACACATTTGATGAATCGTGAATCGTGATTTAGTGCAAATGTTCTATGTAAATAGCAACCTGGTACCACAGAAACTCATCTAATATCTAAAGTTCAAATGTGGACAGATGCATCTTAACTCTAGATAGAAAAACTGAAACAGAGTAAACATGTGTATCCATTCTGTTTGCAACTTTATTCTCCACAAAAAGCAAACACACTTGCTTTTAATCTTTATTTTCCAAATAGTTTCCGACTCTGAGCCAAGAAATCATATTTTGGGCATTGCATACATTATTTAATTCCTATTAAATTGCAAATATGATGATGATAATGCATATTTTATTATTTTCATATTATCGCATACCTCCTCTTGGGGCCATCATCCTCAATGTGAATATGAGTAGCAACATCAATGTCTAGCTGCAAAACGAATACCACTACCAAATTAGAAAACATTCGATCTGCTTATGTCAGTTAATATCATTCTGCCAAGAAATATATTTCATTAAATATTAGTTACTAAATTTGTGTGACCTATCAATCATGAGGTTTGGAAATCATATATGGTAAGACAGTTTATCTGTTCTTTTTTCTTCCAGATACATTACACTGTATCTGCAATGCACTTATATTTCAGTTCACAGTCCTAGTGCTGCTATTGGCCAGCAATCTCAAGGAAATAGTGATTGCTCAGTCCATTCTAGATTTTTAAAAGGCCATGAGCTATGACTCTGTGCTAAATATACTATTGGTCATCTAAGAAGCATGAACATGAATATATAATTGAAATATGAAGCAAAACAGTACTTATGACAATAGACATGAAGACTACGTTGAGGGGAAATAGAACATAATTGAAATAAAGTCTTATTCTCCCCAAGTTCAATATCTTCAGAGACCATCTTTACTTACCTTCAGAGCATTATGAGCCTAGCCACTATATTCTCATCTGTATGCACAAACTTGTCTATTGTTTTCAAACCTCAATATCAATTGAATCCAGCATCTTAAATATCCAGATAGAAGGCTGGAATTTCTCTTATGTTATTTAAAGAGATTCATAGATTAAATTTAAGATTTTGCAACATTTTTAAACCACACATGATTGATAATTAACGGTTCTATATACTCTTGAAATCATCATTAAATTATATCATCCAGAGATTTAGGACAAAAAATATAGGTACAAATATTAGGGACAAGATTTACGCCATGTCCTCTTCAATTCCAAAGCCAATCAAAAGAACTGTCTATGTAGAAATTCCAATTGGAAACCAATTTTGTGTATTTTGGGCAGAGCTAGAATGGCATTTTTTTAAATTCCAAGGATGACCTATTCTAGTTTGGATCACTCCATGGGAGCTAAATATTGGCCTAAGCTCATTCACATGACTCAGGCAAACTCAAATTGCATTTTCTAAGGTTTCTATGTCCCCCTTATATGCAAGAAAAGTATTAGATAGAAAAATAATAAAACAACAAGCATGTAACAAAATATAAACATCCCATCGAAACATATTACAATTCATGTAGGTAGGACAATGCTGTGTGACGAAATTTGCATACTTTCTCTTATAAATTCAAGTCTCAGCCATAACTGACTAGCAACAGGCTTAGATGCATTTTTTTCACCACCACCAATTAGGGTGAAATTTATCCAGCTTTTGTCATGGAAATGGCCAACTCCCTGTTTTTCTATACGATGCAAGTACAATTGATATTCACAATAGTGAAGAAAACTAAGAAGTTTGTTCCCAACATATTACAAAAAAGTGCCCATCAATCCAGTTATTTAAATTAGTTTAACTTTAAATTTATTATGCAGAATGTTGAATGATCTTATTTCCCTTGGGGGAATTTCCCCTCCCATTATTGCACATGAAGCTTTAGGCTTGCTATGATTCCTTGTGGAGCGTGCAAATTTCAGTGGGTTTTTTTTTTTACTAAGTGCTCAACCTGTATTTGTTTAGCCTTAACTACTTTTCATTTCTAGGTGATGGATTTTTGGTTATCTACAAGTTTGCAATGGCAATCATGAGGAAATGCCATGAGCTACATGACTCTTCCTATGGTGATGCAGTCTCAAATCACAGACTTACAAATGTGTAAGCAGTCAAGTCAGTGACCACCTTAAAAATGATCCAATCTGTTCTCCACATTAACAAGGTGATTAATAAGGGAGAAAAAGGGATTAGGCAATCATCACCAAAGATTTCCTAGTCAAGCAGACTGGATTGGTTAAGTGCAACATGGTCTTCAAATGCATTATGTGCTTGGTGATGAAAGAGGAAGTGGATCTTTCAGAGGAAGAAGAGGACACATAGCTGGGAAAAGAGAAGAACCAGAACTTTGAGGAACTGGATGCAGCTACTCTTCTATAATCCAGTGTTGGGTTGAAGGTCAACAGGCTGCAAAATCAAATTGCTGCTCTTGAGCAATTCTATAGAGATTTTTGAAGAATGTATAAGGGTCGTGAGTGGTACACAGTGATGGTAGCCTAAGGAGCTCTAGAATTGCAACCTTGATGGTCCTCACAGCATGAGGCTTCCAAAGCACTCTATGACAACCAGTTGTTGAACTGAAGGTCATTATCCACTCTAACCAAAAGGGGCGTTCAGGTAGCAGATTGGACACTAAGCCTAGCAAGGCTGCAGTTGTGACAAAGCCTATGTTGGGGATGGTAAGGCAACTATCATTATGTTGGATTCATTTGCAGTTGGTGTTTTCTGGGCCACAGGTTGTTGTCCCTGTTAGAAATAGTGGCTTTTTTGCAGGGCAGACAGTATCGGAGGGTCTGACATCTGGCTGTTTTTTGTTGGGTGAAAAGGTATTTCTTTCTTCTAAGCTAGATGTTTCCCCTCCTAGCAGATGGTTACATTTTTGTAATTATTCAGATATACTTGTGCACCATGGGGTATTTTGTAAGCAGTATTCTACAATATCATGGCATTGTTTTCATGCTTTGCTTTTTGGGTGAGGGCCCCAAACAGATCTATCATTTTACAAATTAAAAAAAATTTACATACAACTTTTTTGCTAATTGCATATAAATTCATGACTGGCCATGCAGAAAACTACTAGAACATGTAAGAATTTTGGCTTACCATTCTGACGACAAACACAAAGAATATGGTAGAGTAAGAAATCATTTCTTTGACAATAAATTCAAAGTTCTCGATAAAGTTATATTCAGCACCAGTTATAACATTACTTGCATTGTGTAGAAATTCAAGACTGTTACTAGAGCACCTAAGAATTTTGACAGACCAAGCTAATAATGAACCTAGTACCACCACTACTGTACCTCTAGACAAAGAGGTAGCAATTGCATATGGCTATCAAGAGCGTTAGTGGTTAAAGGGGTGAGAACCACTTCAAATTTGGGGCTCATTTCTACCAGAGACAAATTTCTCACATTGAAAAAATGACTTAGATCCTTCTGCTAGGCAAACAAATCTGCTTAATCTTATCTTGAATATCGTATTTCTCTACATGAATAAGCCATTGTTTGTTTTCCAAACTAAAGTTTGTTATAGGATGGGAAAAAATTTGTAAAAATAATGTGAGAAATTATGCCACTGAGCAAAGCTTTCCAACCCATATGTAGGTTCTTTGAATTAAATGGGATTAAGAACAGCTATTAAAGAAAAATTTATTGAACATAATTAATGATGACCAATGTATTGGCCTCACTCAAAGGAATTCTTATTTGCAATCTTAAACATAGATTTCAAGTATGTAAGGCCACACTACCTCAAACTCACATTCTGGTACATACACAAGACAAGATTTTTGCAGAACCTTGTGTATATTCTTTTTGAATGGACGATAATGTAAGCAAGAACTATATGGTGCAATTCATATAAACAGACAAAAGAAAGGAAAATAGATGCTATAAGATGAAACACGCTAATAGAACAATCAAGCAGCCCAGTTTTCTCTAGAGAAAAGGATATTTGCATATGGATAGAATCTTATTCCATTATGTAATATCCCAACCATCACATAGATTGCTGCAACAGAAGCCACTAAAAGAAAAATAACAGATTCATATAAATTTAAAAAGAATGAATAAAAAGAGATTCATATGCAAGGATACCTTTTTCACTGGAGGTTTTATCCCAAAGGCTTCTCCCATTGCCAAACACTCACTACTTTCCTGTATAAGTAGAACATAAAGTGGAGCCCATTGGGGAATATTATAAATCATTAAAAGCACAAACAATTTAGCAAATAAACATATAACAAACTTTTGAAGAAGTAATATAACATACAGGGTGATACTTCAATAAATTGTTAATAATGGTTAGGCGAATTCCTTCCAGCACTTCAGGATTCTCAATTTTACGGCCAGTAGTCCTGTAACTTGAAAGCATAAACAATTGGAAACTAGATATTCCAATACTGGTGCATAATTAAAAGATAGAATGTACATTGCTCGACAAAATACATGTTGTCTAATAGTGCAATATCTTGGGAAAATTAATTATTAAGAGAACTTTATAACTACATTATTTTTTGCAAATAACAATAACCGTGGATACGAATGGCATCTAACAATTTTCACCAAATTAAATGAAATTAACATAAGAGGAAATTTTAGGTATCATCCTCCCCTTCCTAAACTCCTAGGTACTGTCCCCATCACCTACCTTAACAATATCTCCTAAGACCTTACCTTCCAGAGGATGCGCTTAAGGCACTAGCACTTCATCAACTCCCAGTTCACAGCCTAGTGGTCATGAGACATGAAGGATGAAGGCTCCTTTTTAAAGTAGTGGGTAAATGTAGCAGGGAAATCTGATCATTGTACTCAGTTATTAACAAATAAAAGAATAAATTCATGAAGAAAGAGTAAGAAATGAATCATGTCATAGATATGACGACAATGTACAAGAATTAGTCAATTGATTTTCCATTGTCTAGGTTGTGCAGGAAGGCAGTGTTTGTCGCACCTTTCACAACTCACAACCCCTCATAGAGAATGGTATTATGTGTGTTAGATTGCATGGCATTGGATATCACAATCAGATATTGAGATCAATGTCAATAGTAGACAAGCTTGTACTGTACACCATGAAGTTAATAGAAATGACTCCATTATAATTTAGTTTGGTGTTTGCTATGCGATGTGATGTTTTCTTATACTATCATGTTCATCTTGTGGGACATAATATTGTGTGTGAAGTTTATCATCCTCTAGTGGATAAACTTCTTCTGTTTAGTTCACAAAGTCCCTTGAAGGAAGCTGTGTAATCACATATACATCAAGGATGCTTATAGTTCAAAATATAGCATATTGCTTGGATGCACAAAATCTCATTGAACTACAGACCAGGGATAAAAGGAAATTCAATTGTGACTTTGATTATCACTTCCGGTTAGTTTCAGGTTTTTTGTTGAGTAAAATAGAATCAATTATTGCTATAGCCTATTTCATCAACTGCTGTAGAATAAAAAAGGTATCATTGTAGTTGAACAAAATCAATCGGACTCAAAGAGTTCTTGATAAGCTTGGGCTTTGACAACAAAAACCTACCTAGCCATAGTGTGGCAATCAAAGTTAGAGTCAGATGGGGTCAATTATAGCTCTTTCATCCACAGACATTGATTAATAATGTATCATCAAAGTTAAACAAGGAGCAATTTGAAATTAAATAGTTCTTGATTAGCTTGGGATTCAACAACAAAATCACTACTTACCATAGTGTAGCAATCAAAATGTTGTTTAGATTGCTCAGAACACAGTGCAACATGCCAAGACCAAGTATACAAAGGTTAATACACAATTTTTTTAATACTTCATCTAGGAGTGTGTTATTCAACTGGAGTATTTTGAACTGATGACCAGGCTACTGACGTCTTCACCAATCCCTTAACAAAATCCAAGCTCATTAAATTCAGATTTTTGTTGGAGTTACAAAGTAGTAGTTATGAAGGAGTGATAGCAACATTATTCCACCACCTTTCTTTGTGTTCCCAAATCAAAATCTCAAGGGACAATGTTTGAATTGTTGACACACATGTGATGTCAAATGGTCCTGCATTTTTGCTTCTATATTTATTATTTAAAAAAAAAACTCTAAGTCAATCTTATCCAATGAGCATTCCTCACCATTAGCTTATGCATGCATATACACATATGGTTCCCACTTCAATTGAAACGCTCATGTTATTGTAGCCATCAAGAATCTTGTTGAATTTCTTGCCATTTGGGTACTTTGTAGTTTGTACCATCCATAAGCACATGCATCTATTTTTTTCCTTTTATTGTATACAGTGAATTGTTAATAGCCCTATTGTGTCTTATAAACAGCTTTTCTGAGTTTCCAGAGTGGGGGATGAAGGGACATGCGGATGGGGTTTCAGAGAATGCAAAAATCTCTTGAATTTTGGGGATGGCAGGGGGACAGCTAAGAAAATGATATTAAAAATTATTTACATTTTAAATTTCAAATTTAAAATAGCTTAAAGTATTTTACACTAGATACAACAAAATGCATTAAAAATAGCTTTAGTATCTTACACTAGATCACTATGGCAATTGTACACATGGCTATGATACAAGAATGTGTTAAACACAATGTAAAATGACAAAATATATAACTCCTCGGTAATAAAAGAACTCCAGACTTCTATATGGTAACAATTTTATTTCATAAAATATAAATGTGACTGTGATATTGCTATCAGGATTCAATTGTGTAGTTTTACGAGTCAAACTCATTGACCCATGTTTCATGAGTAGTGGTTCACAAGAACCCATTTCTCATGATAATGAATGGTCCACTTAGCACTCATTGCATCTAGGTGATGCTCACAGGGGTGAAGCACTGGGCCTTCCCGAGAGGTCACCCATCCCAGTACTACTCCAGCTCAAGCGCGCTTAACTACAGAGTTTTCCCCAAGGTTAAGCCCACTTAGCTTGCAATCCCATTTGCAAAACCTTCAGCAAGTGTTGTGCCTTATGAACCATTTGTTATAGAGCCCCTTTAGCTTATAAATGTGGCTGCTAAACTCTGACACAAATCAGATCTTGAAAAGTTAAATAGAATAAGATTTGCAACACTGAACAGCAATTCCATGTAGCACTCACATGGGGCTGTTCCTTCACATTCATCAAGCCTGCCCAGGGTAACAGCACGCATATTGCATTACATTACAACTCAGTACAGAGTATCAATTTCAAAACAATACAAAGCATGGAAACTCGTTTCATACAAACAATAGCAGGGAAATCCGCTGAAGACTTTATCAGCTATATAGCTACTCAGTTTGAATGAATTGATGAAATATTATTCCTAGCAGGAAATGATTATTAAGTCATACAAAATGAAGCCTAACACTACTAGGTAAAGCATGTCATTCATATTCAATCAATAAAATTATACAGAATCTCTCAAGGCAGGAATCAAAACAAAAATTATTAAAAGCACAGCAGAAAAGATAAGCTTCTAGATTTTTTGGCATGTTCAAACTTATGACTGCATGGAAAGTTCTGACATCACAGGGACATCAGGTACAGTGGGTCCCCAAATACGCAGGGCATCCTGGGAAACATTCCCCACTTTAGGAGAAATCCCCAAAAGAATATTTTGTGGGACAGGGAGGGGACAACATATCTCAAAAACATTATGTCACCAAAATATTGCAAAACCCCTGGGGATGCATCCCTGGGGTACACTGTTTATAAATTAATTGTCTCGTAATGGATAGAGCTCTTCCTATGCATTGCAAAGCTTTGTACTAACATCATGTTATCTCAACTCCCTCGGATAATCTCCAATTATATAAAACTTTGTGGTATATAACCAAGTCGGATAGGGTTACTATAATTAGTCCACCAATATTATTTAAGATGAAGATTGACTTGGCTTTTTCATTCTTTCACTTTAAAAAATTTAACAATGCATCTATTGTTCCATGCAATCACCAAAAGCCATTATTAGTATTGATGTCTTTTTGCAATACAAAAGTCAAAAGGTAAGTCAAACTTACAAACATGTTATAAAGAATTTGGTACGAACAACTGATCCCTCAGTAAGAACACTTCCCTTCACAACATCCAGGCCAAGATCTCTAAGTGCTTTCATCTGCATAATAGTTATTGTCAACCCAAAAGGCAGTAAAAATCCGAATCCAAATATGCATTAAGGTATTCACATATTCAAACGTCAATAATCAAATCAAGACTTCACAATGTAAATAATACCTTGAGAAGGAATTAGTGTCAAACATACAGTGGCATAATTATTGAGAAGATAAAGACTATGCCACAATCCATAGATATGGCATGCAAAGTATCACAAACAGTGCAACAGCACCACCAAAAGACTAAATAAAGAAATAGGTAACATCTACAGCATTATATTTATTATTCACATTTTTGCCTTTCAAAAATGAGCATATAAGATTTTCACCAGACTATTACCAAAAGCTAACTGACCAAAACGATTCCTTAAGTTTCATTAAACTATTAGTCAATTAGATTGCATGAGAAACAACATTTTTAATTCATACCTAAAGAAGCACATGCAATATATTAAAAATGAACACGATCTTATCAACTTACTGATAAAAAAAAGAATACAACTATTAATATAAAAATAGGTCACCAAGCTTTTTCTCTATTGTAGCACAAAAATAAACTCCTTGAAGAAGCTTTAAGAACTATCATTTCATCTTAATTTTACATGTTGACAGCTCAGCTGCTCTTTCTGTGCAGTCAGCTGATCTTTCAATATGCCTAAAATACTGACACTCAATCAAAACTTGCAATGCATAGCATTTCCATCATTGCACAATTAGTTCTAGTTTCCGGAAAGTCTGAAAGCTACATATCAACCCTGAGCTAGTTGATCTCTTGCGTGGGCAAGCTATTTGAATTTTGACCTGGATGGACTTGGGAATTAAGTTTAAACTCATGATTATTAGCCACTCAAGCTCGGGAGGTCCATACCTGCCACGGTTCATTGACCAAGGTTCACAGCCCAGTGACCTGGGGGACTTAATCACTTCCAACAAAATGAATTGTACAGTTGCATTAGTTCAACTATATATGCCATGAAGAAAGGTCAGACCCCACATGTGCAAGTGTCAGTTCTCTGTGGTTAAACAACCTATTAAGTGGTAGAAATAAAACTATATGCCAGCACTGAGGTCCTTTCCTGATATCACATGCTTATAGCCTTATCTTTCATTAAGATCCCAGATTATCTTCTTTTCTAATGCAGTAATTTCCTCCTTATGGACAGCATTGATTCTTCAAAAGTCTTTAGCCCCAAAACTTGACTAAAGGTTATTAAGGGGAAGATAAAAAAAAGCTACCCTGAGAACAATAAGAACATTGATCATGTAATCGCTTCCTGGACCTTCACAGAACTAGCGGAGAGCACTAACTTTATCCAGTTTCTTTAGCTCTAGCTCAAAGACCTGTTAGCAATATTTTTTAAATGTATAAACCTGAAATTCAAATACTTCTATAAATCAAAACATGAAAAGATATAGTTGAACAATTTCTTTTGTAATAGTTTATAGTTTTCAACAAATGTCTATTTATAAGTTTATGTTAAACTTAAAGCACTCATTTTTCAAGAAAAACATCAGATTCTGCCTCAATGATTATTTGGTAGGAAGCATAAGAAAATCTGTGCATTTCAGAAAATCAGAAACTTGATGGTTGCCCAGAATCCAGAAGTTCCACAATGAAACTGTAAAAATTTCTAAATCTTGAATTTAGTGTCTATTACTAAATTCTACACTAACAGATAATAGCAGTTTGAATGATAACCAAAGTTAAAATGAACACCATAAATATGGAATAAGAAGATATATTATTTAGCTAGTGTCTATATAATTGTTTGGTACAGAAAAGACCCAAAGAACAGCATGCCTTCCCTTACATAAGACTTGCTTTTCAAATGACAATGCTTATGGTTATTGGTTACATAACCATCAACAACCAAATCATAAGAAGTTACATCACTACCTAACATCAACAAAACATATCAAGTCAGCTACAACAAAACATTAGCTACACACAGCAGGGATGAGTTTGGTAAAATAGGATCCATAGCTAGGATGGACTCATTTTGTCACAGCCAAAATAACAGCCTCAGTTTCCTGCACAGCACTCAGCTTAGTTTTATAGCTTAGCAAGAAACCTCCAATGGGATGTACATCTTAAGGAATCGACTCCCAGTTAACTGAGCTCAAACAACAAACAGAGAAAGAAACCAAAGTAGCACAACTCCAACTCAATAACATACAAGCAAAATCGTGGAAAATTAATACAGGCCAGAGCAAGCACTTTCTCATTTATCTACTAACACATCAATATGCAATTAGAATAAATATTCCATAGCAAATCATCAACACAAATCTTATATGAAACTGATCCATGAACTATGATTGCTATCCTCTAAGTACTTTGATTATGAAAATAGTAATTTTCCTTAGATTTGTGATATTTAAATGTTGGAATTGTAGTAGTTGCATATGCAAGGAAAGAACCACAGCACACAAAAAACTAGAATATAATACAAGATTACACTAGTGAAACTCAATGTGGTAAAACTACATCAGAATGAAGTTGTGCCTCCTCATACCACTAACTCTCTGCAATATTTTCAAAGTTGATTTGCCTCAATGAAGCTATCAAGAACATTGTGGAACTTGACACTTCTACAATGCTCTCCTATGTTTGCCTTGCTCTGCAACTTGCTTCTATTAATCACTTTACTACTGTGCCCAGCTACATATACATGCATGCTACAACTCCAAAACTCCAACCTAAGATGTATTTATAGATAACATATACAAATGGACCAAAAGAGATCCCATATGACCAAGGAACTTGAAGAGATGGAATTCCAAACAATTTTTCTTCAGAACTGTGAAATTCTGCTTATTTGTCTTATGTGGGATGGGTTCAGATAGGTACAACCCATCCACATCACCTCGTTCTTTATGTGATGGGCTTTCCTTAAGAAACATGAAATTCTTCTTATTTCTCTTATGTGGGATCGTTTCAAATAGGTACAACCCATCCACATCACCTTGTTCTTTATGTGGCGGGTTTTTCTTAAGCTAAACATCCTTGACAAGTTCCATTGCAACTCAAATCCTCAAATATGGATATTCTCAACTAAATCTGCTTCATTTTGTCACTGCAGCTCTGTTACTGTATGTATCTTAGGAGTGAGAGAATCCTTAAGTCACTTCAGTCATATAAATTAGTAGGTGTTCTTAGTTACATTACTTGAATTGAATTACAACATGTTCATGATCTAATTTGGGTCGAACATATCCTTATAATTGCAGTTTTTATTGGGTGATTGACTCCACCATTCTAAGAAATTTACTAAAGTCTAAAACAAATAAGTCATCAACAGAGTAGTTTTTGACGGGCCCCTCAAGGATTTTGTTTAAATGTATCTTACAAAGACAAAGGACTGGTAATTGGTAAGAATAGCTCAAAGGTAATAGGGATGCTCTGAAATCCTTGTACAACCAACAGCATCTTCAAATAATTTCATACTAAAACGAAACACCAAATGATAAAATGAAAGATAAAAGCCAACAGGCAACAAGCCTTTCCCTCCTCTAGGATATGGTGATTAGTGTTAAGTACAATTGATGAGACTAAACCTTCAACTGAATAAGAGGGGATCTAATAGCATTTGCCCACTGCTATCATGGATAATGTAGATGAACAAGCAAGTCATTCAAAATCTGCAAGGAGTACTCAACCTGAAAGTGCCTCATTGATGAATTTCCAGTAAATTGAAGAGAAAAATATTGATAAATTATGGAGGATAAGCGATGTGCAATGAATCTACATATTGTGAGAGCGTAAATACAAGTTCAATGGAGATTATCCACACAATACCAATAGAAGAATGGTAAACCTAGCACTTGAATCCAACAAAAGAGAGCCGATACACAAACTGGTGGCAGAAATAAGAGCAAAACAAACATATAATAAGTAAAGCCACTTGAGGGGGCGAACTCCCAAGTCTTAGAATGAGAATAGAATTCACAATATGATATTCCCCAACTACTTACTAGCTCCTATATATAACCTCCTAATAATAACATAATGGAGGGGCAAACCACAAATTCTATCATAGGCCTAATAAGCTTGTAATTGTGTGACTAGCAGGATAACACATATCCCTATACAACTCTAGAATTAAGGGTGCAACTTGCCCCTCTTCTTCAAAGAAGCTTGTCCTCAATATGCATGAAATATTCCGAGCCAAAATTTTTCGTTTTTTTAATTGCAAGTTTACAAACCAATGCACCCGTTAAGGTTAGCAGCTAAACCAAAACGATGTTGAAGCAACTCTAACCAGAATGTACACCAGGATCCTGATGAGGGCAAGGTGTGAGCATTGGTCAGAGGATCTTAATCAAAATGCTTATGCAATAACTCTAACCAAGAATGGCGCCGATGATGGCGAGCATATGGTCAGAGGGTCTTTTACACTACAAGAACTGAAAGGGAACTCGACACCAAGTATGTGCTACCCAATCCAGTATGGAATTGAGGCGACCATACGGCGGAGTATTACAAATTACAATGCTTGAAAGAAATAACTGTAATGCTGAAAGTACTCAACACCCAGAATGTGCTTTCTAGCCCGGAGTGGGAAAGTAGCTACCATAGGGCGGAGATAAAGTAAATACACTAGCAAATACTAGAAGTAGAGTTGATCATTACAAATTGATAGAGCAAGATTATAACTGCTGTCAGTACTACTGCCAGCTTACAATATGTTAGACAAAGCCTTGCTTTCAATACAAATCGAGAAGTAAATAGAGCTGCAACAATATTTATAGAATTCCGTTCAATGAATAAGCAAGATTAAATCAGAAACTGCAATATTAAGGCCAACCTGATAATCTGATTTTTGACAGTCCGGATCTTCATGTGCACGAACAGCAGCCCTGTACTTCACAATTCCACTCACCACTTGCTCAAAACTTAACCAAATCTCATGAAACAAATTGCATAATGATCCTAGGATGATGGCGATCCAATTAGAACATTGAAAGCTGATCAAAACCCTTTATTTAATTTATGCTTGAAAATCAATGCAACTCAAAGTGGTACGGCCCAGCAAGAGGGGCGATTTGCATTTAAAAATCAGATGCTTCTCTAAAAATTCTACAACTTGGCACAAAGGGGCGCCTTGCCTAGACAAAAAGGAATATGCAATACCTAGAACAATCTTTTTTGATTTTTTTGACTTATGAATAAAAAGGACAAATCTGCTGTATTAAAAATGCAATTTCCAGAATTCTCTAACATGCATAAATCTGAAACTAGAAAGCTACAAGCTGATTACAATGCACAAACCCCAATGTAAACTCACAACTACACTATTTCATCACTAGTTGCTGTGTTGCAAGCAAGAAGCAATGCCCGAGCTAGGAGGCCTTCATTCCTCGAAGCAATCCAATACCATTCCGGCAGAGTAACAATACTGTAGACCAAAGATGATCAAATGAGAACCCAAGGCTTCCTTTTATAACTTTCCGTTGACCTTCTCGAAACCCTAACCTTCTTTTAAGAGTCAAACCCTAATCTTTCAGCAAATGGCGTCCTTTTCTTCAAGCTGCAATTTTGACTTTTTAATTATTAATTTATTCCTTCCTTGAAGTTGGCGTCCAACTTATGCTTGGAATAAATCTTTAATTAATTCTTTAATGAGGCGCCCACCATAAAGAACACCTTTTTAAAACAACTTAAAGTGAAGTTGCTAGGCCAAGGGGGTCAATGTTAAATTATAACATTAAAACATGACTTCTTTAAAATAATTCAACTTATCACCTCAAACTGCATCTCAAGGCCAGAGTCTAAATACGCCAATTGAGTCAGCTGAAGAGGAAAGTCAACTGTGCCTGAAACCAACCGGTTTACTGCCAGAAATAGAATTTACTAAAAATAGTAAATTCCTGAAGATGCTCAGAATGCCAAGAAGAACATACCACTGCAAAGCTCTCTAAAAACCCAGAAAGAATCCGCCACTGAAACAACCAACCTCGAGCAAGAGCATCCTTCAAAATAGGAAACCCTAATTTTATCTTCAGACTAGCCTACGGGTCTCCGGAATAGGCCAGCGGTCACTGGAACGATCGGGCTCGAGAAGGGGACATTACAATGCAGCTGTGGGTATTGCTGTAAGAATCCTTCATCTTACTGAGTGGAGTCTTCCTGCAGTAAATTTTTCCAATTGATGAGCTATTTCATGATCATCCTCTTCCTAAGACTCTTGATTTGCGTTTCAATTATACCCTCTAGTTCCAAAATTATTTTTCCTTCTCCATCCAACTTGAGAATGTCATCTGAACTGAATTTGTCATCAATGACCTTAAAACATGAAATATAAAATATTGGGTGAATTTTAAAAACTGTGAGCAACTCCACTTTGTATGCTACCAATGCATTGCAAAACCTAATAATGACCATTATTCTTAGATATGATTTTGTTACTTGACAGATAGTTGCTTATACGAGTGTAACTTGTGAAACACCCAATCAGTTTGAAGTAGTGAAATAGGCACTAAAAATGCTTTACTGCAGTATTCCCTTCTTGAGAGTATGTCAACTAGCATAATCTCTTTGCCATTCTCATTGATAATCCCAAAATAATAACCCAACATCTTGGTGACCCATTTTTATTGCTCTTTAGAAGGCAAACATTGCTCTAGAAATTATGTGAGGTTGTCACGATCTGTTTTTAACCTGATATGTGCACCCATCAAATAATAACACAATTGTTTGATGCAATCCTTTCTTTTTCATAGATAGGTTTGGTGACATTCTTTCACTTGAATTGTTTACTTTCAAATGTTATTGGCTGCCCATCTTGCATAAGCACTGCCCCAATGTCACACCTTGAAGCAACAATAAAAAAGTTTTAGTAAAATCTGATGTAGCCAAAACTGGAGTGGTATAGATTGCCTACCTGAATTCTTCAAATGCTCTGACTGCCTCATCATTCCAATTGAAAGCATCCTTTTTCAACAATGTTGTAAGAGGGACTGCTAACTCCAGGCAGTTCTTGACAAATCTATTGTAATACCTTATTAGACCCAAGGATCCTCTCAAATGTTTTAGTGTTTTAAGAGGCTGTAAATCCATCATAGCTTTGATTTTATTGGGATCCACCTTTATGTCCTCCCATGAGACTAGATGACTAAGTACTCCACTTACTTGTCCCCAAAACAGCACTTTGTAAGTTAAGCAAAAAGTTGATGTTGTTTCAATAACTGCAATACTAACTTCAAATGCTGAAGATGTTCCTCCCACTATTTACTATAATTATGTCATCAAAGAATACTAGTACAAATTTACACAAGAATGGTTTGGATATAGAATTCGTCAAACTCTAAAATGTGGAAGGCATATTTGTGAGACCAAAAGGCATGCCCAAATTTTCATCTAACACTCATTTTAGGAATGCAATCTTTGCAATATCTTCTTCTCTAATCCTAATTTCATGATATCCTAATCTAAGATCTAATTTGGCAAAGAACACAACACTGTGTAATTCATCAAGCAAATCATCAATTACAAGAATACGGAACTTATCTTTAATAAGAAGTTTGTTGAGCTCCCTATAAATTATAATCAGGGCACATGTGCCAATTATCATCCTTCTTTGGCACTATAACCACCAAAGAGCAATACGCACTTTGACTATGACAAATAATCCCTACTTTTAGCATTTCTTTGACCATCTTTTCTATTTCACTCTTTTGTTCATATTGGAAGAGATATGGCAGAATGTTGGGGATTGGCTCCTTGGGACCAATTGCATAGCGTGATCATAGTGCAGCATTACTGGAAGACCTTTAGACATCTCCACAAAGATACTGAATATTTATCAATTATATCTTCAAATCTAATGGTGATGTTGACTGAAGTTGTGTGCCCTTAAAAGAAAATGTACCACAAATCATAACGAGCCCTCCGCAATTTGGTCATTTGATAAAAGCTAACCTTTTGCAGGATTATTCCTTGCAATGCCCAGAGTTCTATTATATGGATCTTTGACTAAAATCTTAGAAAAAGTTCCTGAAAATTCATTCCAATACCCTATCCTAGTTCGCAGACTCATATTCAGAGAGTACTTGACAAGCCCAAAATTTTTGACTTGGCAAAAACTCGGCAACTTAAAAAGTACTAAAATTCTTATAAAAACACCTTTTTTTGCAAAATTCAATTACAAAATGTGTCAAATGAGTCTAAAAAACCATGAGGAAGTGTTTTCTATTACATTTGATTCTTGAATACATATGGATTACAAAATGGCATCATCATGCAAAGCCGGATACTGGATACTGGATACAATAGCTAGCTACTAACTAATAACTATTATGAATTTATGATGATTGTCTTTGAAAAGCGTCATCATAAATTTCATATCTAGGCAATTGCAATTTCGTCTTCCCTAACCTAGTGAAAAATTGGGGGTTAGAGGGTATGGTCCTCCTCGCACTCGATTGTGGCTCTATGCTTGGCATAGAAGATTGTGCCTAGGGCTCCACCTTGTTGATATATGGCAGTGACACCTCCTCCACCATATCAATGTCATCCAATCCAATTTCCCATGCTTTTGTTGCAGCCACATCCTCCATAGCTTGCCTCTTGAAATCAGCAATCTCATCCTCTGTAAACACAAAAGCCTCATGACCCTCATCATCTTGCACGGTCCAATCACTACAGGGATCAATCTCATCCAAATCAATAAGTTCCTCTCGTAGGTGCTACACCTCTCTTGTGGGAAGCCGAAGGTTGTATTGCACAAAAACAAGATCATTGAGGCGTTGTTGAGTCAACTTGTTACCCTTCTTCGTGTGAATGGCATCAAACAAACTCCAATTGTGCTCAAAATCAGAAGCACTACAAGGTTGAGACAAAATTTAGAGGGCTAAACTTTGCAAATTTGGGGTATTTTCACCCCAATCTTTATCAAGAACTTGCAAATAAGATATTCAAGTTTTTGTAAATAAACAATATTCTATTAATAATTGTAATTAACAACTTGCAAGATATAAGGCTTCACTTTTTCTTACTTGGTGTTTGAGTGTCTTCCTCGTATAGCTAAATGCGAAGAAAACAACCTCCCCCTAGCTACCTTATAATTTTGCAACTCTAAAATGATGAGGTCAGTCACTGCATCTATAGATGTCATCTTCTCACTACATGTGGATAGGCCCTCCATAATCTCCCCATTAGCATCCGTGAAGCTATCAAAAAAGAACTTGCGGTTGAGATAGTACCCCGCTACGTGAATGGGTTGGTAGAGTTGATTATTCCACCTCTGATCAATGATCTCCCAAATAGGGGCAAATCTATTTGCATCCCCCTTGTAATAGTGTTGGATGGCCTCTTTGGCCCTGTCCATGGCCTCAT
This sequence comes from Sequoia sempervirens, assembly GCA_007258455.2. Lineage (NCBI taxonomy): Eukaryota > Viridiplantae > Streptophyta > Pinopsida > Cupressales > Cupressaceae > Sequoia > Sequoia sempervirens. The sequence goes on along the minus strand of VDFB02293174.1, from coordinate 19,400 downwards.
AAATATATCCAATTGCATTTTTCTTGCCATCCACCAAGCGCAAAACCCTCACCAACAACTCAGTTACCTACAAAGTACAAGCAAATTTAAATTACAACTTACAATGAAACAAAATACTTTTAAAGTTTATAAATAAAGGATTCAATTTGAAAATTAAATTAAGTTTGAGGTTACCTTGACAATCTCTATAGCTCTAGTTGCAAAATCACCATCAAAAACTATTTTTGCAATCCTTTCTCCATCAACCTTCTTTGAATAAGTTGAGTCTACCCATTGTTGACTCACAAACATCTACTTCAAGGGAGTCGATAAACTAGTAATACATTGCAACGTTAGAAAATTAGTTGCAAACCTTGTAGCACCTGATCACTCAAGCTCTTTCCCCTTGGTGTGATCTCTCATCAATTGAAGAATCCATGGGTGATTATATATATATATATATCTTGTTTTTTATACAATTGGTCTCACCCAATCAATTTTGCATATGTCCTCCAAAAGAAGATCAAGGCAATGAGCTGCACAAGGGGTCCAAAAAAGTGTTTGATGCCTCTCTTGAAGCAATCTTCTAGCCGCCACATATGCTACTGCATTGTCAGTAACAACTTGGACAACATTTTTTATACCCACCTCTAAAACAACTTCCTCCAACATCAAGCTCAAAATTTTTGAATTCTTTATTATGTTGAAGGCATCAATTGACTTTAGAAAAACCAACTCACCATTTGAAAACACTATAAAATTGATGAGAGTGCAATTCTTTACATCTGTCCACCCATTTGAAAGAATTGTGCATCTAAACTTTTTCCATTGCTTCATTTTATCTTCCACAATTTGTTTTGCATCTACAATAGCATCTTTGAGCAACTTGCCACTTAAATATTTTCGAGTGGGGGCCTTGTACCCTTTCCCTGCAATTGTTAGTGTTGTCACCAAACACTCCCAATATGGACTCCTTGCCACATTGAAGGGAAGGTTGTTATAATACCAAAAATTTGCACAAGCCTTGTCTCTTCTTTGTACACCTCCCTATTCCACCCAATAGCTTCCAATGAAGGTTGTGATCCTCGTTTATTTCTAGGCACAAAAAGTTGGACTTTGCTCGAAATGGATGAGGATGGCACACATATACGTGGACTATGATTAGAGCCCACAATGCCTTGCATATCCACCTTAGATTCTCTTGACAAATTAGGAGCAATGGCTTCTTGTATGGCTGCTTGTGTCTTTGCCCTCTCCAATTTATTTTCATCTGGTGCTGCAAGAAGGGCTATCATCTCTCATTTCACCTCTTCAGGGGTTGTTGGACATTCCTTGGCATAACGGCAAGGAATGCTTGCAAGATGGTACTTGAGGCGATTGATGCCTCCACTAAGCCTCTCCATGCACCAAGTACAAATAACACTCCCTTGTATTGGCCCCATTATGCCATATTTCCAAGTGGGGTCATGGCTACCAGGGGGTCTTCTTCCAACAAGCTGACTTGCACTTGATGAGTCCAAACTAGATGCAAAGTCTAATGCCATTGTGATTAAATGTTAACCTACAATATCAATAGCAACAAAAAATAGTGATTAATTTTTTTTTTTAATACTAAAAAAATTACAAGTTGCCTTTTCTCTACTCATGATGGAAAGGGATCATAACATGAGCTGGTACAAAAACTATTAGTCCTCAGGATGTCCTTTTAGCAAATAGGATGAGTAGAAAATAAAACACGTGAATCTAGTGGAACAAATCTTGTTTAAAACTAAAAGGCTACAGTTACAATTTTAACTTACAATGACTAAACAAAAATTTATTTCTATGAAACTTATTACATGGCACACATTTTTGAATTCTTCAAGTCAAAATGACCATGTACATATTTATAATGTACTATTGTTTTTTGGTTTATTTGTTCCCTCAATGTATTGTTAAGCATGACAAGATATTGTTTTTAATCTATAAGAAGAATGATATTGCTGCCAATAGCTTATTCAAAGCTTGACATAAGATCCATTTGTCAAGACAATAAATTTATTTACCAATTTACATTCTAAGATTAAACATTAATAATGGTTTTCACTTTTCAATACATCATTTTTAGCATTTTTGTTTATCCTTTAAAAGGAAAATAATAAAATATACTATGCTTTTCAAAATGAAGGAAAAATTAAAATAAATAAATAAATAGTACGACTATATGAGCATTTAGGGTAAATTTTGTACATTTTATGTATATTAATATATATTAAGTTGTTGATTGTGGTATATATTAAATAATTAATATATAACTTAGTATTATTGACTATAATAAATATATATAGTTATATAGTATATACATTTAAGTGTTATGAAAATTAAAATAAATAAATAAACAATACAAATATATGAGCATTTAGGGTAAATTTTATACATTTTATGTATATTAAGTGTTATATATATATATATATATATATATAGTTAGCTGTTATAATATATATACCAGTTAAATATATATATACTGTTAAATATAAATATAAATGTTAAATATATGATCTAACTTATATATAATATATTTATTTTAAACTTATATACAGTTAAATATATAATGATATAATCTATAAAATTTTAAACTTAAATGCAAAAAAATGATTTAAAAATAACTAGAAAAATAGCCCAAAATCTCTATAAATCACGTCCCACTCCCTACAAAATCTCTGTAATTTGAGGGTCTACATAGCAAAAAAAGCACATGAAAAACACGTCTAATGTTGCAGATTTACCCGCGTAAAAACCATGTCCGCGTTTAAACCGCATTTTTTGCCCACTTTTTTGCATTTTTTTGCCCATGTTTGGCGTGTGTCGAGTGTGCAGGTCTGCAGGCAAGTTACTATGATTTTTTGGCGAGTACTTTTTTGCAAACCCGACGTGAGTTACTTGCGCGGTTTACAAATCCGCGAGTACTCGCATACTCGGCGCATACTCGTCAGATCTTTAAACCATGGTCCCTAATGTACTCAAGCATTTTACTCCTTGTACAATATCAGTACTTCCCATAGGAATGGCAAATATTGTACTCTCCAGTATATAATCACTCATTTTCAACTTAAGATTATGACACTTACTTGAAAAAATGATTGTGCAACCAACAACTATCATCACTGGGAACTCTAGTGCAGGGTAAATGAAGCAATTGAGATGCATTGCTAATTTACTGCCAATGAAGTTATAGGTACTGCTTGAATCAATTAGTATTGTCTCTTTGCTTCTTCAAAATATTTCTTACCTTGAGTGTTTGTGGTAGAGTGACCCCTAAGAGAGCATGACAAGAAATGGTCGGTTGTCTCAATGATGGCTATTCCTCTTCTATTTCTAGCTCAAAATCCTACTCCTCTTCCATGTCCCATGCTTCTTCAATGTGGAATAGCTTCCTCTCTGTAAATTTATGTCTTCTAAATTTATTGTCATAATTTAAACATAAACCCCTGTCCCTTCTTTATCCCAATAGTTGAGAAGTACTACACACTCAGAAGCATGCAAATGAAAGTTTCTTAGTTGCTAACTATTTAATCTCTTGTGAAACCCCTGGTTCTCCCTGATCTAAATTTGCAACTGTTGGTTTGATGTTTTGAAGTTTTCTTGAAAAGTTTACCAAAAATTACATAAAATTTACAGAACACAAAAATGTTGAAGCACAATTATATTATTATATCAAAGATCATACATATCATAAAATTACATTGAAAGTACTCATTCCCGGAAACAATCTTCTAATCTCGAAAAAGCTGATGAAACCCTCCTATAAATCCGATGACGCACAAGTAGAACTCCTGAATGAAGCTCTCACAGGCAATGATTCAGTTGGTATTGCAAAGCCTCATAATTGCATAAACAATTGAAGAGTTTTCGTTCTCCAATGGCTAAAGATGACTGAAACCCTTGGTCTCCATGTAAAATCCCAAGAACACCAAAAATGACAAAGTCAAGTAATCATCAAGAATGAATTTTATTTGCTTTTGATGCTCAATATATACTTCTCTCAATAAGGTCGATTTCCTCCATGATATCATTTTAAATACATTTAAAATGTATTTAAATGTTTGATACCCCATTTAATTACCTTCTCAACTTGGGTGTACCATTTTAGCAAATATTATATCACTTTATTAATAATTTAAGTGGCTCACCTTCTTATAAAGTTAGAATATAACTTTATAATATTCCCTTTTATTAATTAAATATACTTAACCACTTAAACATTAATATCTCCCTCAATATTCAGTATTTTGACGTGTCATCTGAAGCTAGGGTCAACACTGTATAACCCCCATGTGTCCAGGTGCCGTGACTAAAAATAGCATCACTGCCAGATTGACTTACAATAAATAGTAAGTCCCTCAAACTAAGCCAAACACTGATCTGTAAAGGCCTAGAACTAAACCCAATACTGAACTGAAGAAATGGAGTGACAACAACCTCCATTAAATGCCACTGAGACCCTCTATCCAAACATATTAGCCTACAGGGGTCCAAAAAATAGGCTAACCCATCGAACTTAGATGCTCAGGAAAATGGGGACATTACAGTCCCCCCTCCCTGAAATTGCTTGTACCCAAGCAATCACGACTGCAAAAAAACTTCACTCCTCGGAAGGCCCAAAAGAAGAACTGTTAAATGTCCCACACATCTCTAACTGACTCTGTCACACCAGCATAAACACAATTGTGCAAGATATCCCTGGATCCCAAACCTAGAATGGAAGTTTGCCATGTCTGATACCCTCCGACTTCCTCTGCGCAAAACTGATCACAACTTCACCATGCTGAAAATGGTGAAGTAAACCCATGGGACCCATCCAAACTGCAATACTAACTTTGCCACCACCTGGATCCCAATATAATCTGTACACACATCCATCTGTACTATGGAGACATGAACATCTGAAAGTGTTTGTATCACAACAACTATCTCCATCCTTTGCTAGACTCCCATGGATGTGCTGACTCTGCAAGAAATCCCCCACAAACGACAAACTCGAGTACTTGCAGCTACTAATTCCATCTACCAAAGATAGCGAATACCCATCCCACAAAGGATGGTATAATCTCGGAGCCAATCCACACCAATGCATCAACAAATCCTCTGTGTGTGGATCAAAAGAAAAGTGATGAGCACTCCTCACTGTGTAGTTGTGATAGAACACTCCAACCTTGGTCAATGGCTCATCACTAGCAATACTGGAATCAGGCAGCTGAACACTTTGATTCTGAGACACAACAAGCTAGCGTCCAAAATCAGCTGCATGGGATGAAGTAACAGATTTGCTTCCAGGAGAGGGAAACAAATCAACATGAGAGCCATACTCCCAACCAAATGACACTCTGCGAGTCCCATGTGAACATGATGGAGTAGCGTCGTGTTCTAACACACAACTCTGAGGAGAATCCACCACTGTGACACAAGAGTTATCAAAAATCTGTCCTGCATCATCTGTCATGGTACTTACCTCAAGAGATCCTGATGCAACGAGTGGTTCTCTACTACTCTCAACCAAAGTACTCATCCCAAATGAGACTACTGCACCTATATCCGTGATAGATGTAACCACATCCTCACTACAACCCGTGGATATATGATCCTCACCAACTACCACTATATTTAACTCTACTGTATCTGCAGCTGGTGGAGACTGTGCCAAACTCAACTCCACGGTAAGCTCCTCCAACCGTGGCTGTGACTCCTGAAGAGCCAACTAGGTGTTCTACAATGAGTCCAAAGTCACCTCAAGCTCATGGGTGAGCTTATCAACCTCCTCCTCCTTCCCCTTCAGTGCATCATAACAAGTACAATCCCACTTGAGAAGATAGTCCCTATCAGCTAGTAACTGCAAGTAATTTTGTTTCATTATCCCAATGGCTTCTCGTAGTGAATGGAACTCTACAAGGGAAAGACTACTATCACCATGCTCATCTGACATAGGAGTACCCCAACCAAACGTAGCCAACATTTGACAAGCAACATCAAAGTGCTCTATAGCTGTGGCAATCATGCTATCATTGACCTTAAGTTGCCCAACCAAATGATGTCTCTGCAACTCATGACTCCCATGCAAGTTCTCATACTCAAAATCTGCACTATGATATGAAGCTGAATCTACATCACTCACCTCATGATCAGCAGCATTATGTGTGATATCATCTATGCACACCTCAACATCTAAGGTACTGCTGCTATGTACCTCATAGAATGGCTCTACTGGCAAGGTAGAAACTGCTGATATGACAATATCTTCACACACTTCCACTTCCAATGTAACTGTATCACCATCCAACTCATGATCCTGGGATCCCATGCCAACAAATGAATCTTCTAACTTGTTTTCTAAGGTCTGATCTGGAAAATCAGACTCACCATGACATGAATCGACATCACACATTGCACCATTAGTACCCAAATCTTGAGTACCTTCAAGTGACAACTCAATAGAAGCATCTTGCACATGTCTGGTCACTACTGTCTCTTGTTGTTGTGAAGATACCTCTCTGCTGTCATGAAAATCAGACCTATTATGGGTAATATTTTCCATGCAATCTACATGTTTGTCACTAGTAAGATTATTTGCATTAGTGTTTACTTTCTTTCTCTTTGCAAACAAAGGATCCAATTTGTCCAGATGTTGTATTAGCCTTGTTAAATTCTTATCATAGATTTGAACAGCCTGCATGAGCTCTAGCAGGAGTTCCTCTATAGACTTCATTTTACCCAAAACCATATACTCACGGATTATTTACCACTGTAATATCCCTATGCTGAAATGATCTGAATTTTCTCAATTGCAGCACTTGGACATTTTGTCAAACAGTTAACTTGCAAAGTGTTTACTGTGGTAATTAAATTTTTGTTTGTCTTTTCTTGTTTTGAACGTTGATACCAGCATCAAAGACTAAACTAGATGATGTCAACTGGTGTACAAATGCAAAGAGTGTTGTAAGGCAACAATATTCTGATTTCTCTACTGCAATATGATTGAAAGACATGTATAGATTCATCTACAACAATTATGCATTTTGTCATATACTTCTGATGCAACCTCCAAACTAAATATTATTGTAATTGGAAAGCCTTCATCTGATTACAATTTCCTCATACAGCAGAACTTCCTTGAATAGAGAAGACTTACAATCAATATATTCGTATGCAATCAAGCTAGTCTTTGATACAACAATTTATCTCTTGCTACTTACAAGGAACTGTATCATCTAAATGCAGATTTTAGAATGATGAGAACCTGATTTATTTCTAACAGACCAGCCACTATGAAAAGCAAATGATTATGAAAGGGACCTGGTTTGATGCTTCCCAGGTGACAACTTGATCCAGCAATGAAGAATATGAAGTTGCCTTCAAAAATTGAATTGCTTCCAAGTGAAAGATAGCAGCTCCAACTCGTGCCAGCAAAATGACATCTAGCAAATGGAAACACGTCCTCCAGGATATATTCGAGTCTCAAGCAATAAGCTAGGAAAGCCACATTTTTAATAAATTGAACTGCATTCAATACTTTGTCTTTGCGGAAGGAAGCTCGAATTGTCTTTTTTTCTTATAGGAAGCATATTCTAATCTTGTCTCTTCCAACAGTGACATCTTCTACCAAAATTCCCATCTTTTCCAGTGCTTGTCGTTTTTCTCCTTTTATTTGAATCTTCAACTTAGATGACGTCTCTTGTTCCAAGTGTGATTCCTCCTATCCACATCACCTGTTAGTATTTGTCCTATTGCGTCCATATAAGCAGGACCCGATCCTCTATCAATAATATGGCGATCTTCTTAGATAAGTCGATATTTTGTCTTCATAAAAAACCGATGCTCTCCATAATACTATGCGGCTATAATCTTTGACAAAGTCGTTCTTGTCTTATATCGACTTTGTCTTGTTCTCTATCTTTGTCCCTATTCGCCAGCAGAGAATTCAACTTCAATCAATGTAAAACTTAATACCAAGCAATACCCGATAAGGAGGAGGTCGACCTACCTTATCCTTTTTGTCTGTAGCTAATTGCTCACCTAACGCATCTTGCTCTGTCTTAATTGATCTCAACAAATTCGTCTTTTCCTTCTATCTGTGTCTTTTCCTAAACTCGTCTACATCTGCCTCTTGAATACTAATTGACTTTTTCCCGCGGCCGAGTCTCAATCAGATTCTCCCTTAAAATATTCGATAATCTCTTTCAATGCAGCTAAAAGATTATTGATATTCAAACTGCAGATATAAACAAATATTCAATCCTTTCCCTTGTAAATACAAATGCAATTGCAAAATCCGGAGTTTACATACAAACCCTAGCAACCTATAAATTTCTTTTAACCCATGAAAATCTAGTTCCACCATAGGATGGTAGGAGATCGCTTTGATACCACTGTGAGAACCCTTAGTTCTCCCTAATCTAAATTTGCAACTGTTGGTTTAATGTTTTTAAGTTTTCTTGAAAAGTTTACCAAAAATTGCATAAAATTTACAGAACACAAAAATGTTGAAGCACAATTATATTATTATATTAGAGATCGTACATATCATGAAATTACATTGAAAGTACTCATACCCGGAAACAATCTTCTAATCTCGAAAAAGCTGATGAAACCCTCCTGTAAATCCGATGAAGCACAAGTAGAACTCCTAAATGAAGCTCTCACAGGCAATGATTCGGTTGGTATTGCAAAGCCTCAGAATTGCATAAACAATTGAAGAGTTTTCGTTCTCCAATGGCTAAAGATGACTGAAACCCTTGGTCTCCATGTAAAATCCCGAGAACACCAAAAATGACAAAGTCAAGTAATCATCAAGAATGAATTTTATTTGCTTTTGATGCTCAATATATACTTCTCTCAATTAGGTTGATTTCCTCCATGAGATCATTTTAAATATTTTAAAATGTATTCAAATGTTTGATACCCCATTTAATTACCTTCTCAACTTGAGCGTACCATTTTATCAAATATTATATCTCACTTTATTAATAGTTTAAGTGGCTCACCTTTTTATAATGTCAGAATATAACTTTATAATATTCCCTTTTATTAATTAAATATACTTAACCACTTAAACATTAATATCTCCCTCAATATTCAATATTTTGACGTTTCATCTGAAGTTGGGGTCAACATTGTATAACCCCCATGTGTCCAGGTGCCCTGACTAAAAATAGCATCACTGCCAAATTGACTTACCTCAAACTAAGCCAAACACTTATTTGTAAAGGCCTAGAACTAAACCCAATACTGAACTGAAGAAATGGAGTGACAACAACCTCCATTAAATGCCACTGAGACCCTCTATCCAAACATATTAGCCTACAAGGGTCCAAGAAATAGGCTAACCCATCGAACTCTAATGCTCACGAAAAATGGGGACATTACATCTCCACTCTAAAAGCTTTCACCATAGCATCATTTAAATCCTTAGATTCAAAAAGATGCACCTCATGCTGAATTACATCATTGAAAACCCATAAGAACAGATTCAGTTTTTGCTCATTTAAGAGATTCCTTACTTGCAAACTTAATGTTAGAAATATTTGAATATAGTCATAGAATATTCCAATTTGTTGAGCCCTTGTTAACAAACTGAATAAGTTGCTCATACAAGCATTAGCATAGTGCTTGATCAATTCTAATGTAATTATCTTTCATGTGAGTTCCATGTTACTTTACTCTAGTCATTTATACCAAGTAAATTATGGAGGTTTTAAATACAAACATATTTCATTGATGTCAAGGAATTGTACCATCTAGGATATCAAGTGAGAGGGTTTGAACCATTGAATTTGCACATCTTAATTTTGGGAATGAAATTGTATCTTCCTATGCATTGCTCCTCAATCTTAGTAACTAATTGTGACGCAAATTCATTCCCTGCCCTTATCTTGGCTTCATTCTCTAAGATTCATGCCTCTCCTTCTAGAAGTGCTTGTCTCTCACTTGAAAGTGCCCCCATCTAGAACCTTATGTCATTGATTAAGGAATTCATATCAAAAACTTGATCTCTCGGGTCTAGTCCTTACTCCTCTCCAAGGTTAATGTCTTATAATTCCAATTCCTCTTCAGTTGGAGTCTTGTTTGGCACAGAAACTGATCTAGATCTTCCACTAGTTGAAGGACCCACCATACAATGTCCCAACCATGAAAAAAAAGGATACCAAAAATTTGTACCAAATGGATCTATGTGTTGCAACAATTCCAAATATCTAACGATTTCCTCTTTTGTAATCAAATAAAAGCCAAAATCACCACTCCAAATGGTTATCAGCTTGCAAGATATGAAAGTTTTCTCCTAATTTCATGCCAAAATTTATGTTCACATGGTCTACTTTACATTGCCATATCTCCCTCATATACTACTACAAATCATTATGCTATTGCTGATCACTTTTCAGAAAGGGCTAAGGGGAAAGTCTCATTTGAGTTCTCACACTTCAACAACAGGGCTTCAACAACAGGGGTAATTGTAGCAACTCAAAATCAAAATAGAGAGTCAAAGATGGATGTGTCTTCTAGAGATGTTCATGTGACAACAAAAGATGTAGGAGTAGGAGATTCATGCATGAAACTGCACATTGGCAGCTCAAATCCCATTCGAAAATTATTTGACGTGCAAGGTTGAGATGTAGTTGATGCAGTGATCACCACACTTCTTTTATGCAGATGGGATACCATTTTATGTTGCTACCTCACCTTTTGTAATGACCCCTTTCTAGTGGAAGCACTTAAACCCAAATCTTAGCATTCAAAGTGTTTCTCAAAGAGCCATTAGAAACGTTAGAGATCAATAGATTTCAGTAATAACATCTAATTTGATCAAAGATGATATGAATATTTCATTCTTGTCACAGGATTATTCATTTCCTCCCCTTTCACTCACTATGCATGATACTTTTACAATATATTGCACAACAAGTACATTAGATACTAAACATCTTTCAAGATCCCATAGATGGAACTTTGTTATACTATTTAACATTACAGTGAATTAATAGAGTCATCATTACTTATAAGGCTCACTGATTGTTGTAAATAACATTACATTATAGGATAGTTGTAAATAATGTTTTATATATAGTATTTGCCAATCTCCTATGATGTATATATGAATCACAATATATTTATGTATATCTAATTATATATATTTATCAATGATTAACATGTCATTCAAATCCTCAATATACTCATCCATCATCATATATTTAATTATATTCATAAATCATAATATATTTAAATATATTCATAAGCATTACTGAATTAATTAATAACATGTTTGGTATCACACCCACATCCACTATTTTACCTTCTACATACATAAGTAATAATGAACCTTTATTCAAGTATAAGATAATACTTACCTTAGTTGCTGCACTCTTTTGTGAACAGATCTCAAAGAATATAGTTCCAGTCAGAATATATTCTTGTCTTCCCCTATTTGATGCCTTCTTTCTTATTCTCTCTTTGTCTTTGATCTTTTCTTATTTTATTCCCCTTTGCTGGTCCCTTCCTAATCCTTAATTATGAAGGAAGGAATCGTAGTCCTGAAATTTTATATTACTATCCCTAACTCTCTCATCGCTGCTTCTTGCTTTGGTCTTCTTCATATGAAATCTGTTCTGCATATCTTTGGGTGACGTCTGACTGGCCTATGGTAGCCACTCCCTCCACTAATCGTGGTTTTCTTATGTTGCTGCTTATTCCTTTTTTAATAGTTCATTGTCTTCTTCCTCAGCCACGAGTGATGATATCTTTTTGGTCCTCTACCATTCGATGTCCCAGCCAGTGAATGTACTTTCTTTAGAATATATTCCTATTCTTATCTGCCCCCCACTGCAATTCTTATTCCTCTTATATATATAATATAACTTTAATTTGGAAGAGTCATAACCTTCCAATACCACCGCTGACCTTTGGTAAGTGATGATTTAGTTTTAATTTAAATATATTTCTTCCTTTAATCACACCTCTTCATCATGTAACGCTGCCCTTTATTTCTGAGTTTTGCCTTATTAAAATATATATATTATTATTTTATATATTATCTTTATATATATTTTGATATACTATTTTGAAAATATTTATATTGTTAAATATTTGGTAATTTTTATTATTATTTCTTCTTATAATTTCAATATGAACTTGTATATTATATTTTGTATTTTATATTTTATAATTTGTTTTATTTCACTTATAATTTGTATATTATACTTTGAATATTATATTTGGTGTATTTTATGGTATTGATAATTCTCAGATTTATTATTAATATTATATTTATAATTATAATATTATCAATGATAATTATAATTATATTTAAATTGTAATTACTCATATTTGGATTTTGACAATTATTTGTATGTTATTTATTTATTTGTCTTTAGACGCTTTATAGCTTAGTTTTACAATTTTGGGAGACATGACACCTTTCTATAGGGAGATGGTCCAAGCTATCAATAATGGACCAGCAAGTTATATACCACCTAGGTATGAAAAGCTTAGCACAACTCTAATTGATAAAGAAAAAGTTCAATTAGAGCAACAAACTGCACTAATGAAAAGAGTATGGTCTACAAAAGGATATAGTATTGTTATGGATGGGTGGACATAAGCTAGAAATTGTCCACTACTTAATATCATGGTAGCATTCAACAAAGGGCCTTACTTTTTGAAGGCAATAGATTGTTCAAGGCAAGAAAAAATGCAAAGTTCCTTCATAACCAACTATGTGACACCATTGAGGAGGTGGGGGCATCCCATGTAGTCCAAGTTGTTACAAAAGCTTCCCCTATTTGTAAAGCAACAGGCTTGTTTGTACATGAAAAGAATAGGTATATCTTTTGGACACCATGTTGTGTGCATTTGTTAAATAATCACTCAAAGATATTGGCAAGTTCCAATGATCATAGATCTCATTGAAAAGGGCAGAAAATATAGATGTTCAAATGTAACCATCACCACACACAAGCTGTGTTACACAGGGACGCGTCCGCCCCTCCCCCCCCTCCCCAAACCCTACATCCCCATCCCCTGTGGCGTTTCGGGAATAGGGGGACAGCAGGGGACGTCCCCCAGGCGTCCACGAAACGGCCAGGGGACAGCTAGGAGTCCCCCAACCGTATCAGGGACACCTAGGCATCCCCTTTTTGTCAAAGTAAAAAATGTTTTGATTTTTGGAAAATTAAATAAAAATTGTTTGATAAATATTAAATATTAAATATTTCATTATATTTGATAAAACATTTAATTTTTAAACAAACTATTTAATTTTATTGTCAAATTAAATAAAAATTGCTTGATAATTGATAAATATTAAATGTTTCATCAAATATTAAATATTGAATAATGAAATATTAAATATTAAATTTTTTATAATGAAATATTTGATAAAAATGTTTTATCCCCATCCAAATGGCATTGACTAAATAATAAAATATTATTATATTTACTTTAGTCTTCCAACCTAAAATTGAAATGAAGACTTAACTTTTAAGTTTTATACAATATTTATTTTACTTTGCAATGCACACATGGGTAGGGTAAACATGCAGAAACGACCAGAAGAAAATATCCCTATTATACTCTTTATCTATGCACATATTGTCATATTGATATTGTTGCACATATTTGATATTTCAAATTGCTCTCTTTCTCTCTATATATATAATATATTTTTAAAAATTCCTATATCGTTGTCCCCCCACCGTCCCCAAAAATCTGCCCTTGGACTGCCGTCCCCAAAACGCGTCCCCTACCGTCCCCCCGTCCCCGTCCCCGTCCCCGAAACACCGTGGAACATAGCACAAAGCCATTTATTGAAAATTTGTTAACGTTGAATTCCTCAACCCTATTGATACATAGTTTGCTTCTTATTGTATTCTTCTTAACCATCTTTGTGCCATCAAAGGAGCTTTATGTTCCACAGTAGTTAGTGATGCATAGGAAGCTTGGAGAAAATCTATATCAAATACTTCAATTGAGGTGAGAGGTATGGTCATCGATGACCATTTTTGGGCTGATGTTAAATTTGATGTAGACTTTATTAAGCCCATATGCTAAGTAATCAAATTTGCACATTCAAACAAGCCATGTTTGGGAGAAATTTATGAAGAAATAGATTCCAAGTGTAAAAGAATTAAGAAAATAACAGATGTAAGACATCTTTCTCTATATCTTTTGATAGAAGTAAAGATACATGGAAGATGGAACAAACTTATAAGACTCATTCATTGTGTTGCCTATGCCTTAATCTTAAATGGTATGATATAGAAATGACCAAGACGAAGGCTCCATATGAAGATATAGAGATAATGAAGAGGTCTTGGGCTGCAATAAAAAAGATTTATGGCCAAGGTGAGGGTGCTTCAATTATTAGGACTCAATGGAATAAATTTTCACGTGAGAAAAGGTGTTTTTTCTTCAATAGAAGCCTTATATGATATGCACACAAAGAAGACCCTATAGAGTGGTGATGAAACCATGGAGGTAAAACCCCTGAATTGCAATCATTTGGAATAAGATTGCTCTCACAAGTAGTCAGCTCTTCATCTTGTGTGAGAAATTGGAGTACTTATGGTTTTATCCGTTCACTAAACAAAAACCAATTAGGGTCAAAGAAAGCAAAGAACCTAGTATACATTCATAGCTCACTTTGCCTTCTCTCTCACATAGACCCTAGTACAAGAGGGCCCTTCAAAAAAATGGGACCAAATTCCATGTAATGGAGAAGTTGCAGCCTTGGTGGATAAGTGGTTGAAGCAAATGGCCTCAATGATTTAGCACAGGCTCTATTGCCTATTGAGGAACTTGAGCTTGAGAATGATGAGTATTTAAAGAGCATCGTAGCTGAGGACCTAGAAATTGATGGCATAGTTGATGTAGGAGTAGAAGTGTAAATTTCTGATTTTTGTTTTTTCTATGTATCAGCCTATCAAGCTTTCAGCATTTCTGAATTGCAAACTGCAGTATGAACCCTTGAGTCAAGAGCCTTGGAAGTTGACACTTAGACACTATATTTTATTTTACTATTAGGCTTTTATTGCAAAAATTAATAGAACACAATATTTTAATATTCTATTAATTAAAAGGATGATAATTACAAAGAGGTTCATCCCCTTATATAGAGATTGGAGAAGAAACCACCAAAAGAGATAAACATTACATGACTCACTTAAAGCTAAAAAGTGAATCTAGGAAAAACCTAAGTTACTGGTTCGGGTTCGGGTTCAGGTTCAAGGGTTTGGTTCGCGGATTGGGTCAAAAAAAATTGGGGATGGGTTCGTTTTGGGTTCATCCATACAAAAACATATAAAAATAAGAAATATATACATATTTACAACAATAATTAAGTTCCAAATACCATACATAGCCTCATATATTGTATATTAAACAAAACCACCATAAAATTTAAAAATAAAAAATATTAGAATGTCAATTAGTCAAACTCGAATGTCATGATATATATTATATATTAAAATTAACTACATTGTTGCATTTCTCCTTGCAGGTAACCATCAAGTAACATCAGGGGAAGATTGTCCAATTGGATGATGATATTATAGATGAAGACTTGTAGGCAAACTTGAAAACTTGGAGAGTACTTGACAAATCAAATGAATTCAATGGGGGTCTAGGGGCAGCAACCCTCATGGGGGTCTAGGGGCAAATTAAGACCTCTGAAACCACACAAATCTTCATAGAATACATCATTTTGCATTCACAATAAGACCCAAATCAAGACCTTCAAAACCACACAAACCTTCATGGCACACATCATCTTAGGGTTTTGGGGGCGAATGGCACTTTTTAGAGTGTAAAAAAAGGTAAAAAATATTTTAAAAATTTTTGAAAAAGGAAAAATTTGCAAATTTTCCATGGAATCCACCCAAATTCCCCTCGGGTTAGTTCGAGACGGACTCATAGACTATGGGTGGGACCCAGCCCAAACCCAACAAGGACCAAATCCAAACCCTGAACCCGGGTCGGATCAAACCGGGACCCAAGCTGTCTAGGGGCCGAACCAGTAACATAGGAAAAAAACAAAAAGAAAACACTTGCCACTAAGGTGTCTTTATTACAACTATAAGCCTTATCTTTTAATAATTTAATATTATTCTAATACCCCCCCTTAAGGCTTACTTGGTGAAATATAACAAACTAAAAACACCTTGAACCATGAATATGCCATTCTTCAGAAGTTTTTCTTTGAAAACAAAGCATTCACCAGGTAGAACTCCATCAAATTGCCTCGAACCTTCATAAAGGTGTAGCTCCCGAGTTGAATTCCTGAGTTCCCAGATTACCACCTCCTCGAACTCCCGAATTACAGATCTCTCGAACCTTTGGACAACAATCCATGCTGAGCTACACTCACTAAGCTCCACCACGTTGTCTCATAACCCTCATAAGGGTATGATTCCCAAGATCATGAACTCCCAAGCTAACTAGGCAACCATCCATTTTGAGCTGTCTATACTTGCTTTCTTCCTATCTTCAAAGAACTCGACTTCTTAAAATACAAGCAATTCATCTTGGCATAATAATCCTTCCAAACTCTCTTGGAAGTGCATCTGGAGGATCTTCAACATGGTGAAAAAGTGTGTCGTCATTAACTTCAAGAAGTGCCTTAGCACATTTTACTTCAAGATATCTATAGACAAAGTGCATGTTGTCCAACCTTCTAAGTTTGCTCCATTTTCAATGTGCTGGTCATTGAGAGTAACTCCAACGAAAATAACACAAAATGATGCAATTATTAGAGTTAGTGTTGCTACTACCCTTATTGCAAAAGTATAACTCTTTCTTTGATTCAGATTGACTTTAGTAGCCTCATTATTTTGTGTAGGTTGATTCTGCTATTTAAGCATATTTAACAAAGTGATCTTCCCCACATTGTCAAGACCCAAGAACAAAATCTTGGCCTCCTTTTGTCACGGGCCCATTGTGGCCCAATCAAATAGAAATATCTTCATTCCCTTGCACATATTTTGAGGACAAGCTACTAACTTTGGAAAATTTGCATAAAAATGTCACACATAACATCCACTGCAATCCACAAGCTAAAAAATTCTAATAGAAGAAATACTCAGAACTTTAAACACCATGAATCCTTCGCATGCAATGACATGCAAGTACATGCAACTCACATGCAAGTACATGCAATTATCATACATGCACATGCAAGTTATTTTACATGAAAATTCCTACATGTTTCTTTGAAAATATATCTGCCAACACAAAAAAAAACAACCTACAATTTAACCTTGAAACCCTTATGAGTTTTTCCACATTCAACTTCATTTCATGTGACTCCCTGCTCTAATACCATATTGCAAAAATTAATAGAACACAATATATTAATATTCTATTAATTAACAGGATGATAATTACAAAGAGGTTCACCTTATATAGAGATTGGAGAAGAAACCACCAAAACGGATAAACATTACATGACTCACTTAGAGCTAAAAAGCAAATCTAGAAAAAACGGAAAGAAAACACTTGCCACTAAGGTAGCTTTATTACAACTATAAGCCTTATCTTCATAATTTAATATTATTCCAATACCTTTGACTCTTTGACATTTGTGTGTTTAAAGTTTTACTTTATAGTAATCTTGTTTTGAAAGTTCAATGTCATGATATTTTCAGTTTTAATTTTTATCAAATTAATAAATTATTAAATTGTATTAAAAAATAAATGGCATCTCCAAGTCCCTCGTCTCCTATTTTCAAAAACAAACATAACAATACCAGCCCCCTAGCAACCTTGTTTTTAATTCTAATCATGTCTATCAGGTTTTCAAGATATCATAAAACATTTTAACGTGTTAATATAATGCTTTATTTTTGCATATGTATATGTGGAAAGATTAGTAGGTAAGCCAAAAGATCTCTCACACAAGATCAAGAGAAGTTGAATTTTTTTGTAGTCTTGTTTCATGAATCTTAAAAACTTTACCATTTATGTGGAAAATTTGTCATCATTTTCTCAATGTTTAAAAACTGTAGATTCAAATCCATCATGTTGTGTGATAGAGACTTTGCATGAGCATAGAAGACATCAATCCAAGGAACAAAGTGAAGAGCAATTTTTATAGGCATGTATGCAATGGAAGCATATACCACTTCAAATGGCATTAGGCAAAGGAGACAAGCCAGCATGTAATACATCGTCAAAAGTTCCCTATGGATATTACATATCAAGAGCAAGAGGCTATGAAAGCATACTCAACAAATAAAACAAAAAAGACAAGGATAAGCACAAAACTAGGATCAAATTCTTGAAAGGGTAGGGTCAATCATCAGAAGGAAGCAAAATTACCACAATAGACAAAGAGAGAGTCTCAATCTACTCCTAGTTCTATAGCTTGCAAGCCAAAAGTAAGGGGGGTGACATTAATGCCTTCTTCACACCTCGTACTTTGTCGAGATTGTAACCCAATTTAGAGAGTATAGGGTGGAGGAAGAAATTCACAAAAAGGAAAAAAAGGCCACTAGTAATTTCTAGAGCTACTCTAACCTATTGTTCAAAATTGTTAGGTCTCCATACTAGCAAGGTATAGTGGATGCCATTGCAATCACAAGTCTTAGATCAAAGCTCCATCATATGAGGCTTTAAGGGTTGTTATTTTGAAAGATGCAATTAAGGACATGAACAATCTTGTTGCTAAACATCACTAGGAGTGGGCAAAGACTAGATACATTGTCATGTCAAATGGATGGATGGATAGAAATAACCATACTCTCATCAACTTCCTTATCTCATGCAACATTGGCGCAATCTTTCTTAATTTCATGGATGCATAGATAAGGTCAAGTTTGTGGATACTCTATTTAAGCTATTTGATGAGAATTAGGGCCACAAAAAGTGGTCCAAATAATGTTGTTACTTGTGTTTTTTGCTAGGAAACAACTAATACAAAAGCATAACACTCTCTATTTTGGAGCCCATGCACGACACATTGTCTTGATCTAATCCTAGAGGATGTTGCAAAACTTGAACGTATTAAGAAGGTTTTGCAGAAGGCCTGCACTATGACAAAGTTCATTTACAATCACACAAGAGTGTTGAGTATGATGAACAACTTCACAAAGGGCAAAGAACTGCTTTGGCTAGAGGTGACAAGGTTCACCAATCATTTCCTTGTATTACAATTTTTTTTGCAAATAAAAAATGAATTTGAAATTAATGTTCATTTCAAATGAGTGGATGGGATGTAGCTTTGTCAACCAGATGGATAGAAAAGCTATTGCAAACTACATTTTATCTACAAGGTTTTGAGATGATGCCAAGTAGGTTGTCCAATTTTCAAAGCCTATTCTAAAAGTTTTGAGACTAGTCAATGGGGAGGAATCCCCCATGGGCTATTTGTATGAGGCCATGGATAGAGTGAAGAAGATGATCAG
>VDFB02293173.1:0-30171 GCA_007258455.2 Sequoia sempervirens | reverse complement strand
TTAAATATTTCATTATATTTGATAAAAATGTTTTATCCCCATCCGAATGGCATTGACTAAATAATAAAATATTATTATATTTACTTTAGTCTTCCAACCTAAAATTGAAATGAAGACTTAACTTTTAAGTTTTATACAATATTTTTTTTACTTTGCAATGCACACATGGGTAGGGTAAACATGCAGAAATGACCAGGAGAAAATATCCCTGTTATACTCTTTATCTATGCACATATTGTCATATTGATATTGTTGCACATATTTGATATTTCAAATTGCTCTCTTTCTCTCTCTCTATATAATATATTTTTAAAAATTCCTATATCATTGTCCCCCCACCGTCCCCAAAAATCTGCCCTTGGACTGCCGTCCCCGAAACGCGTCCCCTACCGTCCCCCCGTCCCCGTCCCCGGAACACCATGGAACATAGCACAAAGCCATTTATTGAAAATTTGTTAACGTGGAATTCCTCAACCCTATTGATACACAGTTTGCTTCTTATTGTATTCTTCTTAACCATCTTTGTGCAATCAAAGGAGCTTTATGTTCCACAGTAGTTAGTGATGCATAGGAAGCTTGGAGAAAATCTATATCAAATACTTCAATTGAGGTGAGAGGTATGGTCATCGATGACCATTTTTGGGCTGATGTTAAATTTGATGTAGACTTTATTAAGCCCATATGCTAAGTAATCAAATTTGCACATTCAAACAAGCCATGTTTGGGAGAAATTTATGAAGAAATAGATTCCAAGTGTAAAAGAATTAAGAAAATAACAGATGTAAGACATCTTTCTCTATATCTTTTGATAGAAGTAAAGATACATGGAAGATGGAACAAACTTATAAGACTCATTCATTGTGTTGCCTATGCCTTAATCTTAAATGGTATGATATAGAAATGACCAAGACGAAGGCTCCATATGAAGATATAGAGATAATGAAGAGGTCTTGGGCTGCAATAAAAAAGATTTATGGCCAAGGTGAGGGTGCTTCAATTATTAGGACTCAATGGAATAAATTTTCACGTGAGAAAAGGTGTTTTTTCTTCAATAGAAGCCTTATATGATATGCACACAAAGAAGACCCTATAGAGTGGTGATGAAACCATGGAGGTAAAACCCCTGAATTGCAATCATTTGGAATAAGATTGCTCTCACAAGTAGTCAGCTCTTCATCTTGTGTGAGAAATTGGAGTACTTATGGTTTTATCCGTTCACTAAACAAAAACCAATTAGGGTCAAAGAAAGCAAAGAACCTAGTATACATTCATAGCTCACTTTGCCTTCTCTCTCACATAGACCCTAGTACAAGAGGGCCCTTCAAAAAAATGGGACCAAATTCCATGTAATGGAGAAGTTGCAGCCTTGGTGGATAAGTGGTTGAAGCAAATGGCCTCAATGATTTAGCACAGGCTCTATTGCCTATTGAGGAACTTGAGCTTGAGAATGATGAGTATTTAAAGAGCATCGTAGCTGAGGACCTAGAAATTGATGGCATAGTTGATGTAGGAGTAGAAGTGTAAATTTCTGATTTTTGTTTTTTCTATGTATCAGCCTATCAAGCTTTCAGCATTTCTGAATTGCAAACTGCAGTATGAACCCTTGAGTCAAGAGCCTTGGAAGTTGACACTTAGACACTATATTTTATTTTACTATTAGGCTTTTATTGCAAAAATTAATAGAACACAATATTTTAATATTCTATTAATTAAAAGGATGATAATTACAAAGAGGTTCATCCCCTTATATAGAGATTGGAGAAGAAACCACCAAAAGAGATAAACATTACATGACTCACTTAAAGCTAAAAAGTGAATCTAGGAAAAACCTAAGTTACTGGTTCGGGTTCGGGTTCAGGTTCAAGGGTTTGGTTCGCGGATTGGGTCAAAAAAAATTGGGGATGGGTTCGTTTTGGGTTCATCCATACAAAAACATATAAAAATAAGAAATATATACATATTTACAACAATAATTAAGTTCCAAATACCATACATAGCCTCATATATTGTATATTAAACAAAACCACCATAAAATTTAAAAATAAAAAATATTAGAATGTCAATTAGTCAAACTCGAATGTCATGATATATATTATATATTAAAATTAACTACATTGTTGCATTTCTCCTTGCAGGTAACCATCAAGTAACATCAGGGGAAGATTGTCCAATTGGATGATGATATTATAGATGAAGACTTGTAGGCAAACTTGAAAACTTGGAGAGTACTTGACAAATCAAATGAATTCAATGGGGGTCTAGGGGCAGCAACCCTCATGGGGGTCTAGGGGCAAATTAAGACCTCTGAAACCACACAAATCTTCATAGAATACATCATTTTGCATTCACAATAAGACCCAAATCAAGACCTTCAAAACCACACAAACCTTCATGGCACACATCATCTTAGGGTTTTGGGGGCGAATGGCACTTTTTAGAGTGTAAAAAAAGGTAAAAAATATTTTAAAAATTTTTGAAAAAGGAAAAATTTGCAAATTTTCCATGGAATCCACCCAAATTCCCCTCGGGTTAGTTCGAGACGGACTCATAGACTATGGGTGGGACCCAGCCCAAACCCAACAAGGACCAAATCCAAACCCTGAACCCGGGTCGGATCAAACCGGGACCCAAGCTGTCTAGGGGCCGAACCAGTAACATAGGAAAAAAACAAAAAGAAAACACTTGCCACTAAGGTGTCTTTATTACAACTATAAGCCTTATCTTTTAATAATTTAATATTATTCTAATACCCCCCCTTAAGGCTTACTTGGTGAAATATAACAAACTAAAAACACCTTGAACCATGAATATGCCATTCTTCAGAAGTTTTTCTTTGAAAACAAAGCATTCACCAGGTAGAACTCCATCAAATTGCCTCGAACCTTCATAAAGGTGTAGCTCCCGAGTTGAATTCCTGAGTTCCCAGATTACCACCTCCTCGAACTCCCGAATTACAGATCTCTCGAACCTTTGGACAACAATCCATGCTGAGCTACACTCACTAAGCTCCACCACGTTGTCTCATAACCCTCATAAGGGTATGATTCCCAAGATCATGAACTCCCAAGCTAACTAGGCAACCATCCATTTTGAGCTGTCTATACTTGCTTTCTTCCTATCTTCAAAGAACTCGACTTCTTAAAATACAAGCAATTCATCTTGGCATAATAATCCTTCCAAACTCTCTTGGAAGTGCATCTGGAGGATCTTCAACATGGTGAAAAAGTGTGTCGTCATTAACTTCAAGAAGTGCCTTAGCACATTTTACTTCAAGATATCTATAGACAAAGTGCATGTTGTCCAACCTTCTAAGTTTGCTCCATTTTCAATGTGCTGGTCATTGAGAGTAACTCCAACGAAAATAACACAAAATGATGCAATTATTAGAGTTAGTGTTGCTACTACCCTTATTGCAAAAGTATAACTCTTTCTTTGATTCAGATTGACTTTAGTAGCCTCATTATTTTGTGTAGGTTGATTCTGCTATTTAAGCATATTTAACAAAGTGATCTTCCCCACATTGTCAAGACCCAAGAACAAAATCTTGGCCTCCTTTTGTCACGGGCCCATTGTGGCCCAATCAAATAGAAATATCTTCATTCCCTTGCACATATTTTGAGGACAAGCTACTAACTTTGGAAAATTTGCATAAAAATGTCACACATAACATCCACTGCAATCCACAAGCTAAAAAATTCTAATAGAAGAAATACTCAGAACTTTAAACACCATGAATCCTTCGCATGCAATGACATGCAAGTACATGCAACTCACATGCAAGTACATGCAATTATCATACATGCACATGCAAGTTATTTTACATGAAAATTCCTACATGTTTCTTTGAAAATATATCTGCCAACACAAAAAAAAACAACCTACAATTTAACCTTGAAACCCTTATGAGTTTTTCCACATTCAACTTCATTTCATGTGACTCCCTGCTCTAATACCATATTGCAAAAATTAATAGAACACAATATATTAATATTCTATTAATTAACAGGATGATAATTACAAAGAGGTTCACCTTATATAGAGATTGGAGAAGAAACCACCAAAACGGATAAACATTACATGACTCACTTAGAGCTAAAAAGCAAATCTAGAAAAAACGGAAAGAAAACACTTGCCACTAAGGTAGCTTTATTACAACTATAAGCCTTATCTTCATAATTTAATATTATTCCAATACCTTTGACTCTTTGACATTTGTGTGTTTAAAGTTTTACTTTATAGTAATCTTGTTTTGAAAGTTCAATGTCATGATATTTTCAGTTTTAATTTTTATCAAATTAATAAATTATTAAATTGTATTAAAAAATAAATGGCATCTCCAAGTCCCTCGTCTCCTATTTTCAAAAACAAACATAACAATACCAGCCCCCTAGCAACCTTGTTTTTAATTCTAATCATGTCTATCAGGTTTTCAAGATATCATAAAACATTTTAACGTGTTAATATAATGCTTTATTTTTGCATATGTATATGTGGAAAGATTAGTAGGTAAGCCAAAAGATCTCTCACACAAGATCAAGAGAAGTTGAATTTTTTTGTAGTCTTGTTTCATGAATCTTAAAAACTTTACCATTTATGTGGAAAATTTGTCATCATTTTCTCAATGTTTAAAAACTGTAGATTCAAATCCATCATGTTGTGTGATAGAGACTTTGCATGAGCATAGAAGACATCAATCCAAGGAACAAAGTGAAGAGCAATTTTTATAGGCATGTATGCAATGGAAGCATATACCACTTCAAATGGCATTAGGCAAAGGAGACAAGCCAGCATGTAATACATCGTCAAAAGTTCCCTATGGATATTACATATCAAGAGCAAGAGGCTATGAAAGCATACTCAACAAATAAAACAAAAAAGACAAGGATAAGCACAAAACTAGGATCAAATTCTTGAAAGGGTAGGGTCAATCATCAGAAGGAAGCAAAATTACCACAATAGACAAAGAGAGAGTCTCAATCTACTCCTAGTTCTATAGCTTGCAAGCCAAAAGTAAGGGGGGTGACATTAATGCCTTCTTCACACCTCGTACTTTGTCGAGATTGTAACCCAATTTAGAGAGTATAGGGTGGAGGAAGAAATTCACAAAAAGGAAAAAAAGGCCACTAGTAATTTCTAGAGCTACTCTAACCTATTGTTCAAAATTGTTAGGTCTCCATACTAGCAAGGTATAGTGGATGCCATTGCAATCACAAGTCTTAGATCAAAGCTCCATCATATGAGGCTTTAAGGGTTGTTATTTTGAAAGATGCAATTAAGGACATGAACAATCTTGTTGCTAAACATCACTAGGAGTGGGCAAAGACTAGATACATTGTCATGTCAAATGGATGGATGGATAGAAATAACCATACTCTCATCAACTTCCTTATCTCATGCAACATTGGCGCAATCTTTCTTAATTTCATGGATGCATAGATAAGGTCAAGTTTGTGGATACTCTATTTAAGCTATTTGATGAGAATTAGGGCCACAAAAAGTGGTCCAAATAATGTTGTTACTTGTGTTTTTTGCTAGGAAACAACTAATACAAAAGCATAACACTCTCTATTTTGGAGCCCATGCACGACACATTGTCTTGATCTAATCCTAGAGGATGTTGCAAAACTTGAACGTATTAAGAAGGTTTTGCAGAAGGCCTGCACTATGACAAAGTTCATTTACAATCACACAAGAGTGTTGAGTATGATGAACAACTTCACAAAGGGCAAAGAACTGCTTTGGCTAGAGGTGACAAGGTTCACCAATCATTTCCTTGTATTACAATTTTTTTTGCAAATAAAAAATGAATTTGAAATTAATGTTCATTTCAAATGAGTGGATGGGATGTAGCTTTGTCAACCAGATGGATAGAAAAGCTATTGCAAACTACATTTTATCTACAAGGTTTTGAGATGATGCCAAGTAGGTTGTCCAATTTTCAAAGCCTATTCTAAAAGTTTTGAGACTAGTCAATGGGGAGGAATCCCCCATGGGCTATTTGTATGAGGCCATGGATAGAGTGAAGAAGATGATCAGAACCAGGATGAAGAATAACAAGGACAAGTACATGCCATTGTGGGGGATAATTGTTAATTAATGGGATCAACAAATGAATTCTTCCACCCATTTTGTTGGATACTAATTGAATCCATCATTGTTCTATAGCACCTTCTTTTAAGATCATGCAAAGGTCACCAAGGGCCTATTCACATGCATGGAAAGTGTTTCCTACTCAAAAGGACCATCATGAAGCTATGGGGCAGTTGACTATTACATGCAAGCAAAGGGTTTCTCTCCAATAAATCTACCATAGAAGGCAGGACCAACTTCAAACCAAGTAGAGTAAAAAAACCATTGACATTTTCTCTTTTTTGTCTTCTACATAATTATGGAATGAAGTTTACACTAAATTGTAGATGATCAAATCTTGATTTTTCATCACAATGATGGGATTTTTAAAACCTTCAACCGATGCCAATACACCATTTAAGCCAGCTATGCAATTCATCTATATGACAGCATACACGGAGTGCGTTTGAACACATTCATTCCAAGAAATGCAACCATTTGACACAACAATGGATAAACAATTTGTTGTTTATTCACCACAATCTCCATCTTAAGCTAAAGAAAACTTGAGATTAGATATGTTGCAATTGATAATTAGTTATATTGTTGATTTCATTCATTTTCCAAAGTCAATTCCTATTTTTGTAGTGCTTTTTGTGTATGTTGCTAATGTATGAATTGAATTGGACAATATTAGGTAGCTTTGTGGAAGATAAGTTAATTGACCTTGACGAGATAGATCCAAATTCCGAATGAGTCACAAATGATGAGGAGATAGTTTCGGATGAGGAAGATTTTGATATCTTGGGGAAAGCAAAGATTGATCTTGAGCAGATTGATTCAATTAGGAGATGTTACACAACTAGAGCT
The DNA here is from genome assembly GCA_007258455.2 of Sequoia sempervirens. Lineage (NCBI taxonomy): Eukaryota > Viridiplantae > Streptophyta > Pinopsida > Cupressales > Cupressaceae > Sequoia > Sequoia sempervirens. Next base: position 23,232 of record VDFB02293173.1, on the reverse strand, counting down.
TCATCAACAAGAGCCATCGAACTCAAGTGTAGCACACTTCGCAGCAGCAAGAGTCATTGTCTCACACCATTTTTTGTTATTTTGTACTTCAAAATACAACTATGTACTTGCAATATGTTACTATATAGTAATGAACTATCATATTATATTATCATGCATCGTGTGATGTAATCAACGATCTAAAAATTAATGAAAAATATACATTCAAATTTTCATGGTGTAAATTTGCATCTCTTTACTCTCTTTATTTCTGTGTTAGCGTAACAATTAGCACCTCTGGAGTGCGAGTTGGTATGGACAGCTATGCACAGTGCACAATGACTGCTCTTCAAATTAGGAGGGGAAGCTCCCTCTTGTGCTGATATGCCTTGAAAAATAAAGTACTCTAAATCCTATCTTTTTCGACTCAGCTGGAAGAGGCACAAGGTTAAGGAAACCAAGAACGTTGCAGCTAAGGGTTTTCTCTAGTTTTGCAAATCCTAACTACTACTAAACTAAATGCTTTTAATCTATCCAATCTCCTCAAGAAAACAGAGCACGAGGAAAAAGGAGCAAGAATGTTTTTATACAATAAACTCTACAACAGGATTTCCAAGGAGGAGGGACCCCTATCCGAAGCATAGGCTGAAATGAAGTTCATTAGGCACGACACTTAAACGATAATTCTTCTTCCCAAATTTCCAAGGAGGAGGTACCCCTATCTAAGGTGTAGATTGAAAGAACAACTATTATCACAATATAGAATAGCCAACTAGGACAACAAATTGCATTGGCGAGACACGCATACAATAAACGATCAAACTAGCCACTATATTTAACTAAGATGAACAAATACCATAATAATAACATTCATGCAAGGTGGCGCAACCATTTATTATCACAGTTAAAGCTCGTGAACAGATACAAAACAACAATATTTCAGGCAAGGTGGCGCAACATATATTACTTTCGCGTGCAAAAGTTAATTACAAATGAGCAAAGAGCTCTTATCTATAGACATCAAAGGTGTAGGGAACCCTAAAATCACCTTGAGTCAACTACAGTCTTGCAAGCATGCAAGATCTTATTGCTAAACCCTAAATAAAGGAAACTATACAGTTAACTGCAAAACTACCATCATTAACCGAAACAAGACTAAACTAAAATGGACATGTGCAACATGCACATCCTTATTGAAATGAAAACTCCAACTGTACATTGATGATTCTAAGATAGACATAGCATGAAATGTGGAACAACAAGCTAACTCGGAAAGAAGCATCGAGTTAATTGTTGTGTCTGATGTCTATCCTGAAAAGGTGGGACGCCCTGATCTGGAGTTCACTGGTTGCGATCTCGAGTGAATAACCCCTCCACGAGGTTGTTGACTACATCACCATCTAGAGCATTGATACTTTGTCGTAGTCCATTGTGTCTTCGCAACATCTCCTCACCGCCCGTGATTTGACTTTGAAGTTCTCCTCTATGCTTTATTGCCTCATCAAATAATGCTGACATGACTGTAAGTTAATCTAACTTACAGCCAATGGAATCCCCACTGAAAATACCATGGATGAGCACCTGCAACTCTGACTGAACATCAGTAAGCTCGACGTACTCACCACCCTCACGTTGATACTGGCAAGGAACTCAAGATACGAAAGTTCTCACAAACTAGAGTGCATTAGTCACGTGTTCTCTGCTCTCAGCCAACTCTAAAGCCATTGTGTCCTGTATTTTTGCCTTGAAGATCAACTGTGTCCTCCAAGTAAAAATAGCTTCTTTATCTTCTTCGTCGATCACCGAGTCACATGTCGTCCTAAGATGAGAGATCATGATTTCATCCCTGGGTCTATCAACCGCCAAGTCTCGCTCCTCATCCTGGATCCGTAGACAAAGTTCGTGGGCGTTGTACCTCAATTGATATAACTCTGTGAGTACAAAGCAACCCTTGTGACGAACTCTTCCTCCCAGCCTATCAAGCGCTTCCCATATACAACCAGCTAATTAAGCTGATTTTTCTCTATTGGTAGCTCTAGCGTCTATGGGAGCGAGGAGGTGACATTTTCAGTTCTATGCATGAGGCTAGAGATATACTGACGAAGCTGTTGGATTTCAGCCTTAAGGGTTGCCTTGTCTTCCAGGTCTTTTATCACCTTATCCTTTATACTATCTATTGCAACCTCTGTTTGGTGTGTGCTTCTACCAAGGTTGACCTTTATCACGTTGAAGTCTTCAACTTCTACCTCGTTCAAGCTCTTGCCCTGTAGGGGTGCAGCGGTCTCTATTATGATCTCCTTGTCAGTGTTCCTCTCTACATGAACTTGCTTCTTTATTCTCTTATTCGGAGCGTCCTGGTAGACATGATCAAAATCTGAAGGATCAAGTTTGTAAGATGGCTGCCTCCTCTTCCTACCCAGCTGATTCTCAAGCCAAGACGAGTCTCAACTAATCTCACTATAAGGGTCAGTGCTAGTCATAGGAAGTTCTAATGAGTGGGAATGTGTAGAGGTATCACTATGCGGTGGCGAGTCTAGGTCCAAATCAATGTGAACCGAAACTAGACTGTTGTGGTGTTGGTGATGGCATGGGAGGTTGTACCTCTGGCTCTGGCAAGCTCCGAACTGTATTTGTTGCTAGCTCCACATGTGTTTCTATAACAAGTGCCTTTCCTTTTGAATTGTTAGGCACTTTGTTTCTTTTAGGAGGATTGCTCCTTTTCTTTTGTTTTGGTTTTGACAAGGATGGCAGTGAAGGTTCCAACGGTGGCAGCTTTGTACTTGGCATGATTGCCCTCCTTGTCTTCTTGCTATCTAGGTAGAGTATACTGTTCTGAATGACTCTACTTGATCTCTCTTTGACAGATGAGTATTCCTTGGCAAACCAATCGACAACTAGAAGTGGCTGTGTATCAACCTGTTCTCTGAAGAATTGAGGAAGTACATCCCCATCATCATCTGACAATCCTCCCACATCCTCTTACATGAAGACAAAAATCTGTGAGAGGGTGAACCTGTTGTAACTATGTCGGCACACCTTGAACTCGTCCTCGTAGTTGACCCAATAATCCTCCATTGTAGGCTTATGGTAAGAGCAACCACCAAGGTGCACTGAATAACAACCCCAAGGGTCATATGTGCGTGCATCAATGAGGTACTTGAGATTAAGTTTCTCTAACTCATGACCTACAACCTTGGCGTCAACTGCTGTCTTGCACCAGTAGATTCCCATTTGCAACAGAAAGTTGGCAACTAGCTTACAGTTATGGCGCAAATGTGAATGAACATCGTACAATTGCCTCAGAAATTCAATGAAAACTGTCCTATCCGAAGGATAACGAGATAGCAGGGCTGGATTTCCTGTATATCCGTAGACGCGGATGTAGACATAGGTAGGGAATTGAATGAACCAATCTGCCCATTCTACCATTGCTACTCTAGCAACCGCTGAGATACAAACATGCAATTCCCAATCTAGGTTCCTCACTGTGTACATCAAGAATGCTTCTTGCACACACTTGAAATGTCGCTCGGACTTTGTGAACTCAAGTTGATCGTAGTATTGATAAACCTTCTGTACACTGAGAATCCACACTGTGTTCAACCCTCTAAATTGACCCTAGTAAGCAATCAAGTATACGAGATACAAACACATATGAAATTGGTGGGCAACCAGGAAACCGGTAATCTGCTTGTGGAGAACGTCGTTGATCAAAGAGGCCCAGTCATAATGCTCTCACCTGGAAATAATTTGAGCAATGATGTAGTACATCCAAGGCTGAAATTTATTGGCATTTGCATGATCGGAAACACAATTAAGAAGAGTGATCAAAATTGCGTACTCATCTTTGAACTCTTCGTGACCCACATTGTTTGGCAATTTAACTTTCTTTTGTTTTAACCACCTTTCTGCCATTTTGCTTTGACACATGTCCTTATCAGCGTTGAATGCTTTTTCACATTGATCCATGGTAACGACCAAACTATTTGGATGTTGAGGAATACCAAAACACCTCTCAATGTCCTGGGGCTTGAGACTGCAAATCACCCATCCATCTACTGATTGAATTTCTCGAGTAGTAGAATTGTAATGCTTAACACAAGACCACGAATTCTATGCAATGAATTGAAATAGGGAGTGAAGCCGCCTCTAGCAACCCGGATTCTTTGATGTTTTGAAGTATTGCTTGATTTATCTTAATCGGATCCAAGATAGCCTTTGGAAGCACTTTATGGAAATCCGTGTCAACTGTTCTGATGAAGTCATGAACCAAGACTGACTTAGTCTTGAATTCGGTCAATGTGTACTGCATTCTAAAAAACTCACCTATTGACTATAAACACGGCTATGTTTTGACAACTTTCTACATAAAGCTAAAAACGTCCCTTGATGAGGCTAAAAATACCCTGTCGAAAGGCAATTTGAGACATGGGTTTTGTGCAAAGAGTAATTCTAAGACAACCCACAACGTCAGAATTGCAAAAAAATGTCGTTTGGCTTGTCATGCAAAGACTTTTAGTCAAGAACTGCAGGGGTTTGAGGGTTTTCGGAAGGCAATTTTTCCGAGAAAAACTCAAATATGGGTTTTGTGCAGAAGATGATTCTAAGCCAACCTAGATCCTCCATTTTGAAAAATATTGACTTTTACTCTACCATGCAAAGGAATTTCAATCGAGAAAAGTAGAGCTTCGAGAATTGAAGCTTCAAGGCAATTTCTTCAGAAAAATTCTAGCACATGGGTTTTGTAGAGAGTCGAGCACAACCAACCCAGATGATCAAAATTGTCAAGTCGTCGAAATCTTGGACATGCGAAAAAAACCTAAGACGAGAATAGAAGAATTTAAGACAGAAGATAGAAGTTTTATGGTTTTGCTTCTGCAAAAATTGCCATGCTTGTCTTGAAGTCTGTTGATTATTCTGGACTTGTATTTGCAAATAAATCTGAAAAATAATATATGTAGCGCCTTCAAATGCTTGCACAATGAGAAAATTTGCTTGCACTCAACCTATTGTGAGAGAAATGGACTCCATCTTGCAATAAATAAAGAAATTTGAAGGTTTATGGCACCAACTACAAGTAAAAACCCTGATTTCAAAAGGAATTATCTAATTGGACCTCACTTCGTTCAACAGAAACTGACTTGGAGTTTCAAAAATATTAAAATATTTAGCTTAACTCATCATGCGATTTACAATTGAGTCTCAAAATAGGTGCCAATATTAAAATATTGAAGAAAATCGCCTTTATTAAAGTTGACTGCTAAAACTGAAGATTTAGTATTATTTTATTGAGTTAACTGAAATCTCTCTTTCTGGGTCGGCTTAGAATATTTTCCTAATTCCAAAAAGTCAAATTTTGACTCTCCAAGCGTCCCCCTTCAAAAGTAGAGATTTTTAGCTAACTTCCTATTTTGAAGTTCGTTGAAAACGTCACTGTAGCCTCTATTGAACTTTGATTTCTAAGTGCCTGGTTGATGCTGGAGCTAAGCTGATACATCCATTGCATAGCCAAAACTACTCTGATGAAATGTCTACTGGGAGCTACAAGTGTCAAAAACCACGTCTGGTGCCTCAAAAACAAAGTCGCCTTTTATTAAAATAATGTACAGGACACCAGACTTGACCATTTCTTTGATTTGCCATTTCGTACTTTAATCTGCTGCTACCGATGAATGATGACTCCCGTCGACTGGATGCTAGATCCATCGCGTAGCTAGAAGAATTCCGCAAACAATGACTGTATGCAAAGCGTCTAAAAGTGAATTTAAGGCCCTCAAATGCAAGGGCGCCCCTGGCTTGTAGAGGCGCAATTACCATTTTGAGAAAGATTTTGCAATTTGCAACTTTCAACTGAACGTTGTACTTTGACCCTTGACATCGGGAGCTGGATTGCTCTGATGCGCGCACCGTTGATCTCATCGCGAAGATGGAATAATTTGGAAGAGATGTTCCTGGAAGTGATGAAGCAAGAAAACTACTTCTAAGACCTCCAATAGAAGGGCGCCTTTTCCAAGGGAGTATGTAAATTCCATAGCCATTTTTCTACTTGTTTTCATTCTTCAGTATTTCCCGATGATTCTTCACTCACGGACGATTGACAAACCTTGAGGGCTGACGGTTGGATTCACTAAATAGCTAGGAGGATTCTGCACAGGTCTCATGAAGATGACGCCTGCTAAAAATCCCATCTAGCTGGCCAAAAGGCTAGGCGCCCCTAGCCTATAAAGGTACAGTTTGATATTTTTACTTTTATTTTCCCTCCATTTTACGTGTTTGCTGGAACCACTGCCACGGTCACTCAGCACATCTGACGATCTTGCGAACGGATGTATCACGGAGTTGGGTTGAATCATAAAAGATCCCCCAAAAACAGAAACTGCAAATTCATTCATCTGACATGTCTAATTCAAGGGCACCCCTGGGCTACAAGGGCACAAAAACTACAAATTTGACTGTCCCTATGATGTGTAAACTCTCCGTAACTTCTGCTTCCGCCTTCGATTGCTAGAGTTCCGAGAATCAGATGAACTCGCTTGATAGCTTGCCGGAAAGTTGACTAAAAACTGAAGAGAATGAATGTATCTACAACCAGAAACAACTAAGTTTGAGCCTTCAAATTGAAAGGAACCCTTGACCTGAAGGGGCGCAGATTTGTTCTGAACTTGATGTTTTCCTCCATTTCGCACTCTGTGAACACCATGTTTGTTGTTGAGTTGACCATGTAGAAGCATTACTGTTGTTGACACGTGTGTGACCGTATTTCACCACTTTCACATGTACGGACATTGTAAAGTTGATTTGCACATTGATTGCGTAAGCGTCTCCCACTTTGCAAAGTGAAATGTTTCCAGACTTACAATATTTTTCCTCTTTTCGCCATTTGAAAATCCCCTCCTCCATGAAGCATCTTTTTCAGCATCCTTCATCATAGAATGTTCTGCTTTGAGTTTCAGGCTTAGATTTTGACACTTGGTACTAGCCAACTGCCATTGACGACCTCAGAGGTCCTAACTTTTCTCCTGAAAAAGTGAAATCTACCCACTAGGCTTAAACTAAATTTTAACTGAAACTGACTTCATCACTGTGATCGTGATGTGAAATAAGCCAATCAAAATTAATTTCAGCCAATTCTGACAAGTTTCAATTTTTAGGGTTTCACGACCTGAAATAGGGTGTTTGAAACCATAATTTTCAATTTTTCCAAATTTCACTAGTATCTTCTTGACACCAAACTGACTCAAAGTCCATACTTGATTTTCCCAAAAACTATGTTTTGACATCATTTTAACAAGGTTTAGACTCTTTTAAGCAAAATGCCTTAATGAAGCAAAAAATTTGGTTTGGGTACAACACTATTCAACTAGTAATTACAATGCCTTTAAATTAAAAAATAGCAGTTTTTTCACTTTTTTCTTTTTTTTTTTTTGCATTTTTTGCAAAAAAAATATTTATCTTTTGGTTTGCCAGGTTATTGCCGAAAAATACTTTTGCTACTATGCCTAATATAAACTCCCCTAAGTCCAACTCATTTTGACAATGATCATTCACTCTAAGAGTGTGAATGGGTGTGTGATGGTCTCCAAGCACTGAAATCACCAACAAGAATGATGTCTCGTATGGATGAGAAAATGGCATAACAAGCTCCAAGAGATTAGTCAAGATACTTCACATTATACAATTAAATGCCCACAAATGCTACAAGACATTTAGGGAGACCTTGCCTAAACATTTTAATATTTGAATCTTTATCTATAACTATAAAGATCCAGGGTCTACAATGACATCAACTTGAAATACAAAGTTTCTAAACAAGACATAATAGATAAAGTATTTTTAGGAATGATAGTTCAAGGATCCATACCGTGTCTATAAGTGCACCAAGGCGATCACCAAAACTGACCTCCACAATTGTTGCATTGGGGTCTGAGTCTTGATCTATTAAAACTATTGGAGTTGGGACAGCACCTTCATCAGCATCCTGTCAATATGTGCACAATTCTGCATCAATTTCTATGTAATGCTTCTAAAAATTTCATAATGAATGGTTGGGCATACAATTCAGCTATACAGAAAGGCCTTCTATTAATACCAGAACTAGATCGTGAGATTCTGGATATGAATTCAAGAAAAATGAACCACGTTGTTGTGAATGACATCCATTGAGGAGATTTGTAAATCTTAGAGAATTCTTAAGCATGGCTATTTCAGATTATTTTAACAAAAAAATTAACCAAACCCCTTTGATAAAATAGATGGATGTTTTCTCATCAAGTCCTCCAATCCTTTATTATGAAAGTGGACCCAAAACATCTTTGCCAGTACATGAGTAGCATGTTCAGATTTTTCATTTCAATGCCATAAAAGAACCAGCAAAGAAAATAGCACTATGAGATCCCAGGTGGCTACCAAATATGCTGGTCTAATAACACCAGCTGAGTCATGACAAATTTGATTTGAAGTTCTGTCACAGAAAAAAATCAATTCAAAAGCTAGAGTCAAGCACCAGAAAAGTAAATTGCATTTAACAAATCTAAATAATTGGAAATGAAAAAATACATTAACCAAAATATTACAATAACATAAGTGGTTTGCAAGTCCGTTGAAATATATGTCCATGTTAAATTCTCTATCATATTGAAAGCATGGTTTATCTCAGATTTTTTGCAGAGTATACAAATTAAAGTAATGATTCACTCTGAAACTCCAACCTCATAATCTTCTTTTGGAAACTACAGAAAATAAGCTAAGATGCAAATCAACTATTCATTTTCAATGGAATTCAGAATAGTATAGAAACCAGCTTCATGAAACTTCTTGATCGAACTTTTTTGGATGACAGAAAAAACAGTCATATGACAACAATTTTTGCCACCATCCAGAAGCCTATCACACCAAAATAGAAGAAAATATACTAAATAAATAATTGAAATAAACTTGGGATCTGCAAAAGGGTCTACAAAATAAATTTGAAACCTTTCTGGGTCTGTTCATATTTGTCTTCACCTTGCAATCGAAAATATCCAAAATTCAGTTCTGCAGAAGGTGCAGAATTTAACTGGTGCAGAATTAATATTTGAAGTCACAAGATATTCCTGATTGTGGAGTATCAAATGTCTGATCAAATGATTTTGAACACTGAAACCAAACCAGCAACAAACCTGAGGATTATGACAAGCGTCATAAGGAGGCCCTATTGTTGTTTAACTGTGTCTGATAACCTTATTCCTGTGGTCCATAATACTGCATCTACAACTGCACTGCTGAATAATTTAAAAAAACAAGTACCAAACTTTAAAAAGAGCCCAGGTTTTATATTTGAAAATTTTGTTGTTTTCTACCAAACTCAATGAGGGTGGGTCTCTATTAGAGCATCTCCTTAAAATGAATGATCTAAGGATCAACTCACTACTGTAAACAAAAAGGTCGACGAGGATGATATGGTGGCTTTGACCATCAACAGCCTGCCATCCCCTTTGAGTCATTTGTGGAGTCACTAAACCTCTTGGCCAGTAGTCAAACTCTAACTTCTAATAAAATCAGCACATACTTGTTGCAAAAAGAACATAGGCAATCACAATTGGCTGAATCTACTTCTAGAAAATTGGAGAATGCATTTGTTGCACAGTATAACAGCAAACCTAATAATTTATCCCCTACTAATTCTCCCTTCACTTCATAAACACAAATGAAAGTGAAGTGTTATTTTGTCATAAATTTGGGCATGTAAAGAAGAAACATTTAAAAAGACAACGAGACATATCTCACAATAATAAGTCATGTGCTAAGGCTAATGTAGCGGCTTTAGAGGCAGAGCATGTTTCAGAGAAATAATATGCATTCATGGCATTCTCCCAAGGCAGTGCTAGTTCTTTGATTCTAGTGCATCCAAACAGTTCATGTGTCGAAAGGATTGATATGTTTACTACTGATTCTAGTCACATGGATTTTGTTTCACTAGGCGATAGAAGATCACATGCGATTGGGAGGATAGCTGATGTCAAAACTGTACTAAGTGATGCTGTCAAATTCATAGTTTGTAATGTTAGGTAAGTTCCTAAAATGAACAAAAATTTGTTGTCCATTCATCAACTTATGAACAATCCTAACACAAGCGAATTTATGTGGGAAGAAGTTCATTGTTTATTATTTGAAAAAGGGCAAAGTAGTTGCCTTAGTCATTGGGCAAGGCAGCTTGTACAAACCCATTGATCTAGCCACAACTAATTTTCATGTGTTAGTTATTAAAAAGAATTCCACTATCCGATACAAACATTTGAACCTTCAGTATTTGGCCAAACTCAACAGAGCCAACATGGTTCAAGATTTGCCTAGTACCCAAGAAAAATGAGATGTGTGCAAACTGTTTGGCTAGTAGCAGAAGCGGAATCCTTTACAACTAAAGGAGCACAACATGCACAAGGGCTCTTACATCTCGTTCATGCATATCTATATGAGACATCTGCATAAATCTCCCGAAAATCTTCAACATAAGGTATTTCCTATGGTTGGCGGATGGTTTCTCTAAAAAGATGTCGATATACTTCTTGAAAAAGAAGTTTGACTATTTTGATCCATATATAAAACTCAAGGCACTCATGGAAACCACACAGGGCATTTGATTAAATTCTATGATTTAATAATGGAGGTAAAAAAAATTTTATTCAAGGGGTAAACGCTTTTTGACCGGAGCTATGAACCAGATACAACCATTCAACAATAACACCCCAACGGGGTTTGAACCTTGGTGGCAAGAACAACAATGCCACCTATAAACCATCACACCATGCCAATACCGGCAATAATGGAGGTAAATTCACTTCCACACAATTCAAGGATTTATGTGGCAAAGAAGGTATTCAACACCAATTGACTACACCATACATTCCACAAAATAGGTGGTCGAAGTGTGAAACAAGATTATCATGGAGTCGGCATGGTGCATGATGTACATTTGAAGTGTGCCATACAAATACAATAGAGAAGCTGTGAGCACAATAATTTATCTTATAAATAGGAGTCCTTGAAAATTCTTGCAAGATATCACACTAGAAGAAGCTTCGCCCAATAATAAACCTAAGGTGACAGCTTTGCATTTTTGGTTCAGCAACATATATTTTGGTTGCCGACAGAAATAAGACTAAACTAGAATCCAAGAGTATTAGATTTTTATTTGCCGATTATAGTGACCAATTAAGACGCATATACTCATTGATGTTTCTACTAACAAAGTAATAATTAATTGACATGTTGATGTTAAGGAAACAAAGCCATTCTTTGATTGTATTTAGTAGGTAGTCAATGAAATTCTAGAGTCTAATGTTGTGATTACTTTGAAAGATGAACACTCTAGTTCATCTTGTGCTCCAATCCATCAATCTTCGGTTGTTCCTACATTGCTAATCTATCAAAGACATGGACCTAAAGAAGTCCCCACTCCAGTTGAGGTTTACCCAATGCAATATTTACCTAAGGTGCATCAAACGCCTAAATGATTTTATTCCACTTTCAAAGGTGTGCATGAGGATGAACTTCCTCAATCCAATGCACAAAATTAAAGGAGGGGAACAGATATAGGTTCAACAACTAGTTGCATTCATTTTTCTCTTTCATCTAATATTTTTCAAGTACTTGAACCACAACAATATTCAAAAGCGTGACATAAACTTGAATGGAAAGCTATCATGAAGGTTAAGTATGATGCCTTGATGAAGAATCATACTTGGAAGTTGGTGGATTTGCCTCCCGATAAACAACCCATTGGATGTAAATGGATCTATAATGTCAAAGGCTAAGTTGACAATACTTTATATAAGTACAAGGCCCATCTTGTTGCAAAAGGACATTCACAATAGGAGGGGATAAATTGAGGAGACTTTTTCTCCTACAATTAAGATGGTCATGTTTCAATTGCCTCTCTCCATAGTACCTCAATTTGGTTGGAAAATATTTTAAGTGGATAGGTGGATGTTAGGAGCACCTTCTTGAACAAAGAATTGGATGAGTAGTCTTACATGGTACAGTCTAAGGGTTTTCAAGTACCTAGCCACAATCATCTAGTCCACAAGTTGATAAAATCTCTATACAATGTTAAGCAAGATCCCCAAGGCTAGTATATAAAAATTGACCAACATCTCCAAGATTTTGGATTCAAGTCTTTCAAATCCAAATCTCTGTCAAAAGCAATGGTAGTGGCATTGTGATTCTTATTGTATATGTTGATTATCTTACCATCATAGATTATGGAACACATGCTCTTCAATGAATGAAATAAAATTTGTGTGTGGCTTTTAATGTGACTAATCTAGGCCTCCTACACTATTGCCTAGGTGTTGAATTTTGACAACATGACAATCTCATTTTCATGGTTCAAATCAAAATATGCTAGAAGTCTATTGGAGAGGTTTGGGATGTTAGTTTGCAATCCCTCTTCTACACCTAAGGAGGTCAGCTTGAAGTTGTTAGCTTGTGATGATTCATCCATGGTCAATGAATCTCCATACAAATAGTTGGTGGGAAAATGTCCACTCAATCAAATCTCTACTTTGTTGTTAGTTATCCTTTTTAGCATTTTGACAAAACCAAAGCTCATACATCAAACAATAGCAAAGCAAATTTTGCAATGTGTCTGCTCAATCGAATCTTTACTTTGTTGTTAGTTGTGAACCAGTTTGACCATGCTAAATTTTGGCTACTTTTCAGCTCCCTTATTTTACACCTACTCCACTTTTCTATGATAATTAGGGTTTATTGGAGTTGGTGAAAAATCTAATCTATCATGTTTGCACCAAACACATTGCAACTCATCATTACTATGTTTAACAACAGATTGATCTTGAAGACAATTCTCTCATTACTACACATCTCAAGTGCAATCTACTAATCTAATGACAAAACCTCGTGGTCAGATTTTCTTTGTCAAATTTTAGGACAAACATTGGGTTGCTTTCAATTTAGTCATTACAAGGGGGTATTAAACAATAATTGTAAGTTTAAATATCCATAATATCATAAGAAAATAAAATAGCAATCTAAGCTAAATCATCAAAAAGGAGAGCAATTAATAAGATCGGCACCTTAAGGAATATTAATTACTGTTATTAACTGCAGCAGATAGCAATTAGGAAGGCACCAATTGGTTTTGAAAGGAAATGATTAATTAGAGAGAGACGCATCACTTGGAGGAGTTGTATCCCTTGCAAGTTTGTGACTCTTCCACCCATTTTTGGGGATTATAAATAGGGCAGGCCTACTCTCAAAAAAAGGCATCGAATGAGAATTGAGATTCAAGGAGCAGCTATCTATAATATTTTGGAAAGTGATTTGTATGCAATATAGTTGGATTTATTATTTATTTATTTATAAACCTATTAAGAAGCTTTAATTTATTTATTAATTTAAATTGTCAATTCATCAAAGAAATATTAGCAATCGTATCTACAATCATGTGTGAAACATGTGATGGGGAGATGCAACAGTTCTAATTCCCTCATCAAGTATGCCAACCCCAAGATGGATGTACCATGCTTGTGGACCAAGGGGCCGAATGACTCAAAGGCTCATTCTGTGCCCTTGAGCTTGATTGAGAAGGACAAGCTCCCGACGTCCTATCATGCTTTTCCATCGAATTCCTAATATGATTGGCCGATGGAAATAAGCTATGAAATGGATCCCAATGTATTAGGATATTGTGTTTTCAATAGGGATTATCTATGAACATATTACTTGATGCTAATTAATTACGGTTTTCTTTAAGTTCTATTGTAATTGTGCAATTTATTTATAGAATACTCTTTGTAAATAAATTGTATTGTTGGAATTCTTATTTTTGGGAAAAAATCAGGTGTATCCCCAAAGGGGACATTACAATTGGTATCAGAGCCTTGATCTTGCCATCCTGAGGCTCAAGAAGGGTAGTTTAAGCAATTAAGCCAAAGGACTCAAAGGGCTTTGGAAAGAGAAAGAAGGAAACTTGCAGGAAGAAACAACCCTACTCAAAGAAACAAAATGAGTGAACGACTAGGAAACGAATTGAGGGCCTTCAAGGAACGAAACGAAAGGTCAACTCAAGCCTTCATGGAACAAAATGAGAGGACAACTTAAGGGCTCCTCCAAACCCTATAAAATATGAACAAGACAATCAACACTCTTAGACCCAACCAAACCAATGGGAGGGATGTCAACTCTAATCATTCAGAAAATAACAATAGATCACCACTACGGTCAACAACTAGGTTAACAAGACCCTCATTCCTACCTAGGGAAGGGCCAACAAGAGAAGAAGATTCCAATCCACAAATTAATGACTTTGACGAATATGTTGAGGCCTACTCAAGGCTAGACTCTAAAATTAGGAGAAACATCCCATTTAAGGCATATTGTGATGCAACATCATGAACTACCTATAGAAAGGAAAAAAGACAACCAAGTAAAGACACACCAAAGGGTGAGTAAAATGACTCTCTCCAACTTTGATGGATCGAGAAAGGTCGTTGCACATTCATGGGTCCAAAAAATGGATACCTATTTTTCCCTTAGTCCCATGATGGAAGAATATGCTATCAAATTTGCCATCTTACATTTAGAAGGGCTTGCACATGATTGGTGGCATCATAGCATTATCACTCAAGGGCACCAAAACATAACAACCTATGATTAATTCACACAATGGCTCATAAAACGATTTGATCAAAAGCATCCCAAGAGGTACTTCAAAGAACTAACACAATTAAAACAACAAGGGTCTGTAGAGGATTAGGATTATGTAATAGAATTTCAAAATAATTCAGTCATGGTACCAAGGATTACCAAAAGTAGACTTACATACCTATTTATTGAAGGGTTAAAGGAATCAATCCGTGGTTTGGTAAGCGCTCTTGACTCTACATCACTTCAAGATGCAATTCAAAAGGCACTGAGGTTGGAGATCACATCATCAAAGGACAAACCCTATACAAAAAATCCATCCTCAAACATGCATACCCAACCCTTCTATAAGAAAAATGAGCATCAAAAAACATTGCCTCCTCAACCCTTCAATCTAAGTAATGAAAGAGACGAGCTTCGACAGAAAGGATTATGTTTTCGGTGTAAAGAAAAATGGGTGCATGGGCATACTTGTGGAAAAAGGGGACAAGCACACAACTTAGAAGCAATATGGGATGAAGAAGAATACTAAACACAAAGGAAGAAAAGGAAACGAGAAAACGAGAAGAAGAAAATGAAAACAGTACATTAGCCACCCTTTCAAAAGCACCTATATATCACCCTTTTAGAATTTGTAGTGTTCTAAAAGGACAAAAAGTGACAATCCTAGTGGATAGTGACACTACTCACAACTTCATCGATGAAGATCCAGTAACAAGAATGAAATTAGAAATGGAGAATTTTGAAGGTTTCAAGGTGGTCATGGTGGACGGGTTTACTACTCCATGCACACAAAAAATCCAACAACTAAGTATTACCTTACGAAGACATCAAATCAAGGAAGACTTCTATGTGGTGAACATGGGTGATACCGAAGTAGTATTAGGCATCCAATGGTTGTACTCCTTGGGGAGATATTACCAAGACTTCCAAAAAATGGAGCTTTGTTTTCAACACGAAGGCAAAGAGGTAATCTTACAAGGTTTATTAGATGGGACACCAAGGGTAGTGTCATACAAAAGAATGGAGAGAGCCTTTCGACATGGTCAAATAGAATGGGCTGCCCAATGTATGATACTTGACAAATCTTCAGCAAAAGGAAAACTATACATGTAGACATCCAACCTATCCTGAGCAAACACAAGAAAGTTTTTGGAGACATTCCTCCATGACTTCCTCCAAAAAGGTGTTTAGAACACACTATTGAACTTGAAGAAGGGGCAAAACTTGTTATCACTACACCCTAACGACATCCAAGAAAATAAAAAGAAGAAATTGAATAAAATATAAAAGAATTGTTGGAATGGGACATATCCAGCCTAGCTCTAGCCCCTTTGCCTCCTTCGTAGTATTAGTAAAAAAGAAAGATGGCACCATGAGGATGTGCATTGATTATAGGACCCTTAATAAAAAGACCATTAAGAACTATTAACCCATTTTCAGGGTAGATGAACTCATTGATGAGCTTCACGGGGCAGTGTATTTCTCCAAATAGACCTACATTTAGGATACCACCAACTTAGGGTAAGGAAGGAGGATGTCCACAAAACATATTTTAGGTGTCATTTTGGGCACTTTGAGTTCCTTGTCTTGCCATTTGGACTAACCAATACCCCTGTGACCTTCCAATCTTGCATGAATCACATTTTTAGCAAACAACTAAGAAAATTCCTCTTGGTATTCTTTGACGACATTCTAATATACAACAAAACTTGTGAAGACCACCTCCGACACATAGAGGAAGTGTTGGGGATACTTGAACATCAATCACTATTTGCCAAAATGTCCAAATGTGAATTTGGATTGGAGGAAATTTTATATCTAGGACACAAAATTAGTGCCCAAGGAATCAACGTTGATGAAGAAAAGATTAAAGCCATAAGAGATTGGCCCAAAACAAGAACTTTAACACATCTAAGGGGATTTTTGGGACTTTGCAGCTTCTACCAAAGGTTCGTTAAAGGTTTTTCAAAGTTAACTACCCCACTCACAGACTTGACCAAGAAAGGTGCATTCTCATGGAGTGCAGAGGCCCAACAAGCCTTTGAAAAGCTAAAGGAAGTAATGAGCTCCTACCCAATTTTGGCCATTCCAAATTTCTCATTACCATTTGAGTTAGAATGTGACTCATCTAGAGAAGGTGTTGGAGCAGTATTAATGCAAAACAAACATCCTATAGCCTTTGAAAGTAAAAAACTAAAAGAGTCTGAAAGGAACTATTCCATATATGATAAGGAAATTTTAGCCATCATACATGCCCTTCAAAATTTAGATAATATCTAGTTTGTGGGAGATTCATTGTAAAAAATAACCATAATAGCCTGGGATTCTTTCTAAACCAAAAGAATTAAAATGACAGACAACAAAAATGGGTGAGCAAACTACAAGCCTGTGACTTTAACATTGAGTACATGAAAGGGAAGAATAATGTTGTAGTTGATGCCCTATCACGAAGACCCCATCTATGCTCCATGATGAATATCTCCACCAAACAGAAAAACTCCATAATTGCAGAATATGCCAAGGACACACTATCAAATGATATACTAGAAGGAAAGCTACAAGTTGAAAGGTACCAAGTAATAGATGAACTCATCCTTTACAAAAATAGAATATATATCACTCCAAGATCAAAGATGAAGGGAAAATTATGAAATCCTATCATGACACTACACTAGTGGGACATCAAGGGTACTAAAAAACTTACAAACAAATAAGAGAGATTATCATGGAAAGGTCTCAAGGGAGACGTCCTAAAACACATTAGAGAGTACATGGTACATCAAAGGAATAAAGAAGAACATACATTTCCCGTAGGATTACTTCAACCTCTACCTATACCTAATCAAAAATGGGAAAATATTTTGATGGATTTCATTACGGATCTCCCAAAGGTGCAAGGAAAGGATTTTATATACGTTGTGGTAGACCCTCTAACTAAATATACACATTTCCTTGCAATATCTACCAACTATAGAGTTCCTCAAATAGCAGTTGTCTTCTTCAAAGAAATTTTCAAATTACATGGTTTACCCAAAAACATTGTCAACGATAGGGATAGCAAGTTTCTTAGTTTTTTTGGCAAGAGCTCTTCAGACTTACAAGGATCGAACTCACCCCAAGTACAAGTTACCACCCACAAACTGATGGACAAACTAAGGTTGTCGATAAATGGCTTGAAGGATATCTAAGAAACTATGTCACCAAGCAGCAAAACACATGGATCAAATGGTTATACCTTGGGGAGCATTGCTATATCACCACTCATCATATGTCAATAGGGATGAGTCCCTTCAAAGCTTTGTATGGGTACAAGGCAACCTCATTTGGAGATTTAATTCTCACTGAAATTCGAGTGCCAGGCGCTAGAGACTTAGTGCAACAAAGTGTAGACATTATGAATACACTTAAAGATCATTTACACCATGCACAAAATCAACAAAAGATATATGCTGATCGAAGGAGGACTGAAAGGACATTCGAAGTGGGGGACTTAGTCTTCCGAAGATTGCAACCCTATAGGCAATCATCAATCAAAATAAGTGAAGCAGAGAAACTAAAACCAACATTATATGGGCCTTACAAGATTACAAGGATCGATGAGGTTGCTTACAAGTTGGAATTACCAGCGAACAGCAAAATTCATAATGTCTTCCACGTGTCTCATCTCAAGAAGGTATTGGGACAACATATTACACCATGTTTAGAATTACCCCCACTTGATGACAAGGGAAAATTGATTTTAGAAACTGAGTCTATCCTTGATATGCAAGAAAAGAGGTTAAGAAATAAGACTATTCCTGAGTATTTGGTTAAATGGAAGTGTCTTCCTATGGAAGATGCAACTTGGGAAGGAGTTGAAATATTTAATCACCCAAAGTTGAAATTGCTTGAGGACAAGCAATCTTGGGCAGGGCAGACTATCATGCCCCCACCGTAAGAAAATAAAATAGCAACCTAAGTTAAATCATCAAAAACGAGAGCAATTAATAAGATCGGTGCCTTAAGGAATATTAATTAATGTTATTAACTACAGCGAATAGCAATAGAAAGGCACCAGTTGGTTTTGAAAGGAAATGATTAATTAGAGAGAGACGCATCACTTGGAGGAGTTGTGTCCCTTTGCAAGAGTTGTATCACTTGCAAGTTTGTGACACTTCCACCCATTTTTGGGGATAATAAATAGGGCAGGCCTACTCTTGGAAAAGGCATTGAATGAGAATTGAGATTCAAGGAGCAGCTATCTATAATATTTTGAAAAGTGATTGGTATGCAACATGGTTGGATTTATTATTTATTTATTTATAAATCTGTTAAGAAGCTTTAATTATTTATTAATTTAAATTGTCAATTCATCAAAGAAATATTAGTAATTATTATTTGATTTTCAACAAGCAATCATATCTAGAATCATGTGTGAAACAAGTGATAGGGAGATGCAGCAGTATTGATTCCCTCATCAAGTACGCCAACCTCAAGATGAATGTGCCATGCTTGTGGGCCAAGGGGCCAAATGACTCAAAGGCTCATTTTGTGCCCTTGGGCTTGATTGAGGAGGACACGCTCTTGGCGTCCTATCATGCTTTCCTATCGAATTCCTAATATGGTTGGCTATTGGAATTAAGCTATGAAATGGATTCCAATGTATTAGGATATTGCGTTTTCAAGAGGGATTATCTATGATCATATTACTTGATGTTAATTAATTACGGTTTTCTCTAAGTTCTATTGTAATTGTGTAATTTATTTATAGAATACTCTTTGTAAATAAATTTTGTTGGAATTCTCATTTTTGGGCAAAAATCGGGTATATCCCCAAAGGGGACATTACACAGCAAGTCGCTGAGTACTCGCCATTTTTTTTCACCCACGAGTTTTATCAGTGTTTACTCATCAAGTTATTTTTCCAAGTTTAAAAATGTGGGTTAGACATTGCAAAACTCTATCTTTTTGGTTTTATAAGCATTAGTTTTTGCCTTTTAAAGTATTGTGAAAATGGTGTGCACTACCCCCACACCCCCATGAGGGGTGTTGCCCCTCAACCCTATTGGGAGCGCTACCCCCAAACCCCCATGAGGGGTGTTGCCCCTCAAACATGTTGGGTGTTGCCCCTCCACCCCACTAGGAGTGTTGCCCCCAAACCCCCACCAAACTCATTTGATACATTTGTAGCTATATTTGGAATAAGATTTATATTTTTTTCAAAAAATTAAGTGTTTTTTAAGGTGTCGAGTTTTTTTTTTTTTTAGTACTCTCCAAGTCAATTTTTCGTCTTGCCGAGTACTCTTTGAGTTCAAGTTGCGACTATGGTTTACACTACAAAAAATAAAAATAAAAATTAAGAAAGGTAGTCCAATAGAATGTAAACAATTATGATTTAGAAAGAAAGAAAATATATTAAGGTCCTCAAGTGACCAATAGAAAATACATTTGAGTCTTGTTGGCAAGTAAACTTGTTGCTGTAGTTTTTATGATTGTTGGCATGACTTTTCCAATCCATGAAGTTATTTAAGAGTGATTTTGGATTCAACTATGTATATTTTTATATCAACATTTTGGATTACACTCAATGATCACATAGTTTGTATGATTGTTAATGTGACTCACCCAAGGGGCAACAACATGTGCTTGCAACAATGGGAGAAATCACAATTGAATGAGTGATTTTCCTCTTCATTGAGAGGGTCAGCTCTAATGCAGTCAAGATTGAAGGGTTCAATTAAGGATTATCCAACCTTGCAACCAATCTGTCTTTTCTTATTTAAATCTTATTTAATTATGCAAGAAATAACAAATCACTTGAGGAAATAACAAGATATTTATTCATCTAAGAGTTGTATTACAAGTTGTAGGCATCAACTATGAATTACAATAGACCACACTATATCATATGATCTCACTTAAAGTGTTTCTATCTTCATTTACTCTTAGTTAACTTCTTTGATCTCTATCTTCTTCCTTTGTCTTTGCTCTATTTGGTCTATCCTCTAATCATATCCGACTTCTCTTATATAGGAGATAATGCATTAGTTGATACCATGATCCACACTCCTAAGGTAAGGTGATAAGGATCAATAGCCCCAAAATTAAATGTTTTCCCAACAATTTGCCTTGCAAATTGGTGCACCACCTTGGCATAGCATGTAGGTTCATTAGTAATGTGTATTCCTATCCCCAATGAGCTAGGAGTCTCCAAATGTAATAAAGTTCCATATATAACCCCTACTAGGACCTATAAAAGGAGTAAACATTATGAATTGCCACATTGATCAAACAAGTTAATGTTATATAAATTAAATAATGAAGTTGTCAAAAGATACCTTTTTAACATTTTAATTGACAGCTTACATTTAATTATTTAAAAGGGTGTTTTAAGTGTGCAAATAAAATGTCACTAGGCTCAAAGCGATTAAAAGTGGTCTAAAGACATATTATTTTTATTAAGGAAAAGGCATTTTTCGAAAAGAAAAACAATTAAAAAGCAAAAAGTGCTTTTTTGAAAGAAAAAAAAGTGAAAAAAAAGCAAAAGTGTTTTCTTGAAAAAAGTAATAGAACTCTTTTTCAGAAAAAACAATGAAAAAACAAAGTGTTTTTTCAAAAAGAAACAGCAAAAAGCTATAAAAGGAGGAGCTCTGAAGAGAAATGGGTTACCATTTTTCATATTTGCCATTTGCTTTGAGTGAGACTTGAGTTCTTCTCATATTTCTGGACGACAGAAAACACTCCTAGCTAGATATGGTGATTTCACTCTGAGATCACATTTGTGTTGCAAGTTGAAGTTCTTCTTGTTGGTTTGAGGAAAATGGAGATATTTGATGTTTTCTGTTAAGTTTTGGTTATATTAATGCTGAATGCTGCATGTGTGAACTTTCAGTTTTTGGGAGCCTTTTCATCTTGTTCAAAGGCACCTTATGACTGATTGCTACTTCTAAGTCATTGCAAGGTGGATAAATAGTGTTATGATGAGTTTTAATGACTTTGGCACTTGTACCAGCCATACCAGCAGTAAATAACCTCAGTCTGCTATCTATTTCAGTTTTCTAAAAGTTCATTTTAGTGTGTGTGGGTGTTGATTGGAATAGTTTGGAGTGCCTTTCCAGTTGTTTCAATGTTGGGTGTATTTCCTTCTTTTTGTTGTTGCATCAGCATACAATGGTGTTTGCAGTGTGTTTCAATTCAGTTCTGAGCAATGTTATCAGCAGTATAGAGAGAGATCAGACCTACATCAGCACTTTATATCATCTTTATAAGGTATTTTGCAATTGGTTCATGATTAAGTTGATTTATCAATAGTATTTGGGCTTCTATTGGATTTTGCAACAGTCTGATTTTGTAATTATAACTTTATCTCATTTTATAACAGCAGTTTACTTCTTCAAATGTCAATTTGTAATGTATTTTAAATAAATCTTATAAACCCCAAATGGTAGTACCACTGGAGACTATCATTTGAATGCATTTTCATATTCTAAGTTTGATGATTTACTACCAACAATTATAGCATTTTCATTTGGCCCGCTTTGGCATGAACAAGTTGGCATTATCGACCATTTTGGTTTAAGTCAAGCTTAGAAATTTTGCCAATTGCTTTGCATTGCATTACACAATCCACCAAAGAGGTGTTGATAAGGTTGGCTCTGCAGCCTACGTATTCTAGTCAGCTTGTGGCCATCTCATATGTAATTGCATTCATCTAGATTAATCGTGTGTTGGAGTCATCATATGCTCTCACCTTGCCCAATATGGGATCTAGGTGATCAGAAAGTGTTGAAGACATTGCATTGCATTTTTATATTGTCAATGTAATGTCCTAGAATATCCCGAGCTAATTTTCTATGCCAAATTTATCCAATTCCATAACCTCATGTGCACAGGCATTTTGTCAAACAGTTTGTCTGAATGTTGTTCTGAGTTAAGTTTTAGTTTGTTTTCTCTGTACTGGTGATTGTTTTGTACACAGTTTACATAACAAAAATTCCTCACAATTTTGCATATATAGCAGCATATATTTTAATGCTTCACAACACATGAATTTGCTATTATATAATGCAGTTCCAGCTAATACAAAATACAACTCAAAAAATGTTCACCAATAATATTTATCATGCATTACATAATCAATAAATGGTGTCAATAATGCACTGACCTGAAAGAAACTCCCTAACTTCCTTTCCAAAACTACCCAAATACCTCCAATGCTGCTCAACCTCCGTACATATAAGTAGAGACCAATATAAAGTGTACAGCGAAGTGTGAAGTGTTAGTTTTAGACCAGAAATGAAGATAAGCAGCAATACCAAAACAATGAACAACAGAACACAGCAAATACCCTGGGAAAACCCTCCTTGAGGGAGAAAAACCCAGCCAAAGATATATCTCTTATATTTGAATGAAACGAGCAGAAATCTGCTTTACAACTTGGCCCAAACACAAGGCCGATCTGATGTAATGAGAGATAGCACCTCTCCTAGGTGCAAATATACAAATAATATGATTTCTCCTTGATATCGATCAACTTGAAGCAAAATGTCAATCTGCTGCAAATATGCGAGCTCCTCCTTGAAGTGCGAATTTATTTTTTAATGAATTGAATTTACAAATGAATGAGAA
>VDFB02293172.1:0-22017 GCA_007258455.2 Sequoia sempervirens | reverse complement strand
GACGACGATGATATGGTGGCTTTGACCATCAACAGCCTGCCATCCCCTTTGAGTCATTTGTGGAGTCACTAAACCTCTTGGCCAATAGTCAAACTCTAACTTCTAATAAAATCAGCACATACTTGTTGCAAAAAGAACATAGGCAATCACAATTGGCTGAATCTACTTCTAGAAAATTGGAGAATGCATTTGTTGCACAGTATAACAGCAAACCTAATAATTTATCCCCTACTAATTCTCCCTTCACTTCATAAACACAAATGAAAGTGAAGTGTTATTTTGTCATAAATTTGGGCATGTAAAGAAGAAACATTTAAAAAGACAACGAGACATATCTCACAATAATAAGTCATGTGCTAAGGCTAATGTAGCGGCTTTAGAGGCAGAGCATGTTTCAGAGAAATAATATGCATTCATGGCATTCTCCCAAGGCAGTGCTAGTTCTTTGATTCTAGTGCATCCAAACAGTTCATGTGTCGAAAGGATTGATATGTTTACTACTGATTCTAGTCACATGGATTTTGTTTCACTAGGCGATAGAAGATCACATGCGATTGGGAGGATAGCTGATGTCAAAACTGTACTAAGTGATGCTGTCAAATTCATAGTTTGTAATGTTAGGTAAGTTACTAAAATGAACAAAAATTTGTTGTCCATTCATCAACTTATGAACAATCCTAACACAAGTGAATTTATGTGGGAAGAAGTTCATTGTTTATTATTTGAAAAAGGACAAAGTGGTTGTCTTAGTCATTGGGCAAGGCAGCTTGTACAAACCCATTGATCTAGCCACAACTAATTTTCATGTGTTAGTTATTAAAAAGAATACCACTATCCGATACAAACATTTGAACCTTCAGTATTTGGCCAAACTCAACAGAGCCAACATGGTTCAAGATTTGCCTAGTACCCAAGAAAAATGAGATGTGTGCAAACTGTTTGGCTAGTAGCAGAAGCGGAATCCTTTACAACTAAAGGAGCACAGCATGCACAAGGGCTCTTACATCTCGTTCATGCATATCTATGTGAGACATCTGCATAAATCTCCCAAAATCTTCAACATGAGGTATTTCCTATGGTTGGCGGATGGTTTCTCTAAAAAGATGTCGATATACTTCTTGAAAAATAAGTTTGACTATTTTGATCCATATATAAAACTCAAGGCACTCATGGAAACCACACAGGGCATTTGATTAAATTCTATGATTTAATAATGGAGGTAAATTCACTTCCACACAATTCAAGGATTTATGTGGCAAAGAAGGTATTCAACACCAATTGACTACACCATACATTCCACAAAATAGGTGGTCGAAGTGTGAAACAAGATTATCATGGAGTTGGCATGGTGCATGATGTACATTTGAAGTGTGCCATACAAATACAATAGAGAAGCTGTGAGCACAATAATTTATCTTATAAATAGGAGTCCTTGAAAATTCTTGCAAGATATCACACTAGAAGAAGCTTCACCCGATAATAAACCTAAGGTGACAGCTTTGCATTTTTGGTTCAGCAACATATATTTTGGTTGCCGACAGAAATAAGACTAAACTAGAATCCAAGAGTATTAGATTTTTATTTGCCGATTATAGTGACCAATTAAGACGCATATACTCATTGATGTTTCTACTAACAAAGTAATAATTAATTGACATGTTGATGTTAAGGAAACAAAGCCATTCTTTGATTGTATTTAGTAGGTAGTCAATGAAATTCTAGAGTCTAATGTTGTGATTACTTTGAAAGATGAACACTCTAGTTCATCTTGTGCTCCAATCCATCAATCTTCGGTTGTTCCTACATTGCTAATCTATCAAAGACATGGACCTAAAGAAGTCCCCACTCCAGTTGAGGTTTACCCAATGCAATATTTACCTAGGGTGCATCAAACGCCTAAATGATTTTATTCCACTTTCAAAGGTGTGCATGAGGATGAACTTCCTCAATCCAATGCACAAAATTAAAGGAGGGGAACAGATATAGGTTCAACAACTAGTTGCATTCATTTTTCTCTTTCATCTAATATTTTTCAAGTACTTGAACCACAACAATATTCAAAAGCGTGACGTAAACTTGAATGGAAAGCTATCATGAAGGTTAAGTATGATGCCTTGATGAAGAATCATACTTGGAAGTTGGTGGATTTGCCTCCTGATAAACAACCCATTGGATGTAAATGGATCTATAATGTCAAAGGCTAAGCTGACAATACTTTATATAAGTACAAGGCCCATCTTGTTGCAAAAGGACATTCACAATAGGAGGGGATAAATTGAGGAGACTTTTTCTCCTACAATTAAGATGGTCATGTTTCAATTGCCTCTCTCCATAGTACCTCAATTCGGTTGGAAAATATTTTAAGTGGATAGGTGGATGTTAGGAGCACCTTCTTGAACAAAGAATTGGATGAGTAGTCTTACATGGTACAGTCTAAGGGTTTTCAAGTACCTAGCCACAATCATCTAGTCCACAAGTTGATAAAATCTCTATACAATGTTAAGCAAGATCCCCAAGGCTAGTATATAAAAATTGACCAACATCTCCAAGATTTTGGATTCAAGTCTTTCAAATCCAAATCTCTATGTCAAAAGCAATGGTAGTGGCATTGTGATTCTTATTGTATATGTTGATTATCTTACCATCATAGATTATGGAACACATGCTCTTCAATGAATGAAATAAAATTTGTGTGTGGCTTTTAATGTGACTAATCTAGGCCTCCTACACTATTGCCTAGGTGTTGAATTTTGACAACATGACAATCTCATTTTCATGGTTCAAATCAAAATATGCTAGAAGTCTATTGGAGAGGTTTGGGATGTTAGTTTGCAATCCCTCTTCTACACCTAAGGAGGTCAGCTTGAAGTTGTTAGCTTGTGATGATTCATCCATGGTCAATGAATCTCCATACAAATAGTTGGTGGGAAAATGTCCACTCAATCAAATCTCTACTTTGTTGTTAGTTATCCTTTTTAGCATTTTGACAAAACCAAAGCTCATACATCAAACAATAGCAAAGCAAATTTTGCAATGTGTCTGCTCAATCGAATCTTTACTTTGTTGTTAGTTGTGAACCAGTTTGACCATGCTAAATTTTGGCTACTTTTCAGCTCCCTTATTTTACACCTACTCCACTTTTCTATGATAATTAGGGTTTATTGGAGTTGGTGAAAAATCTAATCTATCATGTTTGCACCAAACACATTGCAACTCATCATTACTATGTTTAACAACAGATTGATCTTGAAGACAATTCTCTCATTACTACACATCTCAAGTGCAATCTACTAATCTAATGACAAAACCTCGTGGTCAGATTTTCTTTGTCAAATTTTAGGACAAACATTGGGTTGCTTTCAATTTAGTCATTACAAGGGGGTATTAAACAATAATTGTAAGTTTAAATATCCATAATATCATAAGAAAATAAAATAGCAATCTAAGCTAAATCATCAAAAAGGAGAGCAATTAATAAGATCGGCACCTTAAGGAATATTAATTACTGTTATTAACTGCAGCAGATAGCAATTAGGAAGGCACCAATTGGTTTTGAAAGGAAATGATTAATTAGAGAGAGACGCATCACTTGGAGGAGTTGTATCCCTTGCAAGTTTGTGACTCTTCCACCCATTTTTGGGGATTATAAATAGGGCAGGCCTACTCTCAAAAAAAGGCATCGAATGAGAATTGAGATTCAAGGAGCAGCTATCTATAATATTTTGGAAAGTGATTTGTATGCAATATAGTTGGATTTATTATTTATTTATTTATAAACCTATTAAGAAGCTTTAATTTATTTATTAATTTAAATTGTCAATTCATCAAAGAAATATTAGCAATCGTATCTACAATCATGTGTGAAACATGTGATGGGGAGATGCAACAGTTCTAATTCCCTCATCAAGTATGCCAACCCCAAGATGGATGTACCATGCTTGTGGGCCAAGGGGCTGAATGACTCAAAGGCTCATTTTGTGCCCTTGAGCTTGATTGAGAAGGACAAGCTCCCGACATCCTATCATGCTTTTCCATCAAATTCCTAATATGATTGGCCGTTGGAAATAAGCTATGAAATGGATCCCAATGTATTAGGATATTGTGTTTTCAATAGGGATTATCTATGAACATATTACTTGATGCTAATTAATTATGGTTTTCTTTAAGTTCTATTGTAATTGTGCAATTTATTTATAGAATACTCTTTGTAAATAAATTGTATTGTTGGAATTCTTATTTTTTGGGAAAAAATCAGGTGTATCCCCAAAGGGGACATTACAATTGGTATCAGAGCCTTGATCTTGCCATCCTGAGGCTCAAGAAGGGTAGTTTAAGCAATTAAGCCAAAGGACTCAAAGGGCTTTGGAAAGAGAAAGAAGGAAACTTGCAGGAAGAAACAACCCTACTCAAAGAAACAAAATGAGTGAACGACTAGGAAACGAATTGAGGGCCTTCAAGGAACGAAACGAAAGGTCAACTCAAGCCTTCATGGAACAAAATGAGAGGACAACTTAAGGGCTCCTCCAAACCCTATAAAATATGAACAAGACAATCAACACTCTTAGACCCAACCAAAC
Organism: Sequoia sempervirens; assembly: GCA_007258455.2. Classification (NCBI taxonomy): domain Eukaryota; kingdom Viridiplantae; phylum Streptophyta; class Pinopsida; order Cupressales; family Cupressaceae; genus Sequoia; species Sequoia sempervirens. Next base: position 17,440 of record VDFB02293172.1, on the reverse strand, counting down.
CAATGGGAGGGATGTCAACTCTAATCATTCAGAAAATAACAATAGATCACCACTACGGTCAACAACTAGGTTAACAAGACCCTCATTCCTACCTAGGGAAGGGCCAACAAGAGAAGAAGATTCCAATCCACAAATTAATGACTTTGACGAATATGTTGAGGCCTACTCAAGGCTAGACTCTAAAATTAGGAGAAACATCCCATTTAAGGCATATTGTGATGCAACATCATGAACTACCTATAGAAAGGAAAAAAGACAACCAAGTAAAGACACGCCAAAGGGTGAGTAAAATGACTCTCTCCAACTTTGATGGATCGAGAAAGGTCGTTGCACATTCATGGGTCCAAAAAATGGATACCTATTTTTCCCTTAGTCCCATGATGGAAGAATATGCTATCAAATTTGCCATCTTACATTTAGAAGGGCTTGCACATGATTGGTGGCATCATAGCATTATCACTCAAGGGCACCAAAACATAACAACCTATGATTAATTCACACAATGGCTCATAAAACGATTTGATCAAAAGCATCCCAAGAGGTACTTCAAAGAACTAACACAATTAAAACAAGGGTCTGTAGAGGATTAGGATTATGTAATAGAATTTCAAAATAATTCAGTCATGGTACCAAGGATTACCAAAAGTAGACTTACATACCTATTTATTGAAGGGTTAAAGGAATCAATCCGTGGTTTGGTAAGCGCTCTTGACTCTACATCACTTCAAGATGCAATTCAAAAGGCACTGAGGTTGGAGATCACATCATCAAAGGACAAACCCTATACAAAAAATCCATCCTCAAACATGCATACCCAACCCTTCTATAAGAAAAATGAGCATCAAAAAACATTGCCTCCTCAACCCTTCAATCTAAGTAATGAAAGAGACGAGCTTCGACAGAAAGGATTATGTTTTTGGTGTAAAGAAAAATGGGTGCATGGGCATACTTGTGGAAAAAGGGGACAAGCACACAACTTAGAAGCAATATGGGATGAAGAAGAATATTAAACACAAAGGAAGAAAAGGAAATGAGAAAACGAGAAGAAGAAAATGAAAACGGTACATTAGCCACCCTTTCAAAAGCACCTATATATCACCCTTTTAGAATTCGTAGTGTTCTAAAAGGACAAAAAGTGACAATCCTAGTGGATAGTGACACTACTCACAACTTCATCGATGAAGATCCAGTAACAAGAATGAAATTAGAAATGGAGAATTTTGAAGGTTTCAAGGTGGTCATGGTGGACGGGTTTACTACTCCATGCACACAAAAAATCCAACAACTAAGTATTACCTTACGAAGACATCAAATCAAGGAAGACTTCTATGTGGTGAACATGGGTGATACCGAAGTAGTATTAGGCATCCAATGGTTGTACTCCTTGGGGAGATATTACCAAGACTTCCAAAAAATGGAGCTTTGTTTTCAACACGAAGGCAAAGAGGTAATCTTACAAGGTTTATTAGATGGGACACCAAGGGTAGTGTCATACAAAAGAATGGAGAGAGCCTTTCGACATGGTCAAATAGAATGGGCTGCCCAATGTATGATACTTGACAAATCTTCAGCAAAAGGAAAACTATACATGTAGACATCCAACCTATCCTGAGCAAACACAAGAAAGTTTTTGGAGACATTCCTCCATGACTTCCTCCAAAAAGGTGTTTAGAACACACTATTGAACTTGAAGAAGGGGCAAAACTTGTTATCACTACACCCTAACGACATCCAAGAAAATAAAAAGAAGAAATTGAATAAAATATAAAAGAATTGTTGGAATGGGACATATCCAGCCTAGCTCTAGCCCCTTTGCCTCCTTCGTAGTATTAGTAAAAAAGAAAGATGGCACCATGAGGATGTGCATTGATTATAGGACCCTTAATAAAAAGACCATTAAGAACTATTAACCCATTTTCAGGGTAGATGAACTCATTGATGAGCTTCACGGGGCAGTGTATTTCTCCAAATAGACCTACATTTAGGATACCACCAACTTAGGGTAAGGAAGGAGGATGTCCACAAAACATATTTTAGGTGTCATTTTGGGCACTTTGAGTTCCTTGTCTTGCCATTTGGACTAACCAATACCCCTGTGACCTTCCAATCTTGCATGAATCACATTTTTAGCAAACAACTAAGAAAATTCCTCTTGGTATTCTTTGACGACATTCTAATATACAACAAAACTTGTGAAGACCACCTCCGACACATAGAGGAAGTGTTGGGGATACTTGAACATCAATCACTATTTGCCAAAATGTCCAAATGTGAATTTGGATTGGAGGAAATTTTATATCTAGGACACAAAATTAGTGCCCAAGGAATCAACGTTGATGAAGAAAAGATTAAAGCCATAAGAGATTGGCCCAAAACAAGAACTTTAACACATCTAAGGGGATTTTTGGGACTTTGCAGCTTCTACCAAAGGTTCGTTAAAGGTTTTTCAAAGTTAACTACCCCACTCACAGACTTGACCAAGAAAGGTGCATTCTCATGGAGTGCAGAGGCCCAACAAGCCTTTGAAAAGCTAAAGGAAGTAATGAGCTCCTACCCAATTTTGGCCATTCCAAATTTCTCATTACCATTTGAGTTAGAATGTGACTCATCTAGAGAAGGTGTTGGAGCAGTATTAATGCAAAACAAACATCCTATAGCCTTTGAAAGTAAAAAACTAAAAGAGTCTGAAAGGAACTATTCCATATATGATAAGGAAATTTTAGCCATCATACATGCCCTTCAAAATTTAGATAATATCTAGTTTGTGGGAGATTCATTGTAAAAAATAACCATAATAGCCTGGGATTCTTTCTAAACCAAAAGAATTAAAATGACAGACAACAAAAATGGGTGAGCAAACTACAAGCCTGTGACTTTAACATTGAGTACATGAAAGGGAAGAATAATGTTGTAGTTGATGCCCTATCACGAAGACCCCATCTATGCTCCATGATGAATATCTCCACCAAACAGAAAAACTCCATAATTGCAGAATATGCCAAGGACACACTATCAAATGATATACTAGAAGGAAAGCTACAAGTTGAAAGGTACCAAGTAATAGATGAACTCATCCTTTACAAAAATAGAATATATATCACTCCAAGATCAAAGATGAAGGGAAAATTATGAAATCCTATCATGACACTACACTAGTGGGACATCAAGGGTACTAAAAAACTTACAAACAAATAAGAGAGATTATCATGGAAAGGTCTCAAGGGAGACGTCCTAAAACACATTAGAGAGTACATGGTACATCAAAGGAATAAAGAAGAACATACATTTCCCGTAGGATTACTTCAACCTCTACCTATACCTAATCAAAAATGGGAAAATATTTTGATGGATTTCATTACGGATCTCCCAAAGGTGCAAGGAAAGGATTTTATATACGTTGTGGTAGACCCTCTAACTAAATATACACATTTCCTTGCAATATCTACCAACTATAGAGTTCCTCAAATAGCAGTTGTCTTCTTCAAAGAAATTTTCAAATTACATGGTTTACCCAAAAACATTGTCAACGATAGGGATAGCAAGTTTCTTAGTTTTTTTGGCAAGAGCTCTTCAGACTTACAAGGATCGAACTCACCCCAAGTACAAGTTACCACCCACAAACTGATGGACAAACTAAGGTTGTCGATAAATGGCTTGAAGGATATCTAAGAAACTATGTCACCAAGCAGCAAAACACATGGATCAAATGGTTATACCTTGGGGAGCATTGCTATATCACCACTCATCATATGTCAATAGGGATGAGTCCCTTCAAAGCTTTGTATGGGTACAAGGCAACCTCATTTGGAGATTTAATTCTCACTGAAATTCGAGTGCCAGGCGCTAGAGACTTAGTGCAACAAAGTGTAGACATTATGAATACACTTAAAGATCATTTACACCATGCACAAAATCAACAAAAGATATATGCTGATCGAAGGAGGACTGAAAGGACATTCGAAGTGGGGGCCTTAGTCTTCCTAAGATTGCAACCCTATAAGCAATCATCAATCAAAATAAGTGAAGCAGAGAAACTAAAACCAACATTATATGGGCCTTACAAGATTACAAGGATCGATGAGGTTGCTTACAAGTTGGAATTACCAGCGAACAGCAAAATTCATAATGTCTTCCACGTGTCTCATCTCAAGAAGGTATTGGGACAACATATTACACCATGTTTAGAATTACCCCCACTTGATGACAAGGGAAAATTGATTTTAGAAACTGAGTCTATCCTTGATATGCAAGAAAAGAGGTTAAGAAATAAGACTATTCCTGAGTATTTGGTTAAATGGAAGTGTCTTCCTATGGAAGATGCAACTTGGGAAGGAGTTGAAATATTTAATCACCCAAAGTTGAAATTGCTTGAGGACAAGCAATCTTGGGCAGGGCAGACTATCATGCCCCCACCGTAAGAAAATAAAATAGCAACCTAAGTTAAATCATCAAAAACGAGAGCAATTAATAAGATCGGTGCCTTAAGGAATATTAATTAATGTTATTAACTACAGCGAATAGCAATAGAAAGGCACTAGTTGGTTTTGAAAGGAAATGATTAATTAGAGAGAGACGCATCACTTGGAGGAGTTGTGTCCCTTTGCAAGAGTTGTATCACTTGCAAGTTTGTGACTCTTCCACCCATTTTTGGGGATAATAAATAGGGCAGGCCTACTCTTGGAAAAGGCATTGAATGAGAATTGAGATTCAAGGAGCAGCTATCTATAATATTTTGAAAAGTGATTGGTATGCAACATGGTTGGATTTATTATTTATTTATTTATAAATCTGTTAAGAAGCTTTAATTATTTATTAATTTAAATTGTCAATTCATCAAAGAAATATTAGTAATTATTATTTGATTTTCAACAAGCAATCATATCTAGAATCATGTGTGAAACAAGTGATAGGGAGATGCAGCAGTATTGATTCCCTCATCAAGTACGCCAACCTCAAGATGAATGTGCCATGCTTGTGGGCCAAGGGGCCAAATGACTCAAAGGCTCATTTTGTGCCCTTGGGCTTGATTGAGGAGGACACGCTCTTGGCGTCCTATCATGCTTTCCTATCGAATTCCTAATATGGTTGGCTATTGGAATTAAGCTATGAAATGGATTCCAATGTATTAGGATATTGCGTTTTCAAGAGGGATTATCTATGATCATATTACTTGATGTTAATTAATTACGGTTTTCTCTAAGTTCTATTGTAATTGTGTAATTTATTTATAGAATACTCTTTGTAAATAAATTTTGTTGGAATTCTCATTTTTGGGCAAAAATCGGGTATATCCCCAAAGGGGACATTACACAGCAAGTCGCTGAGTACTCGCCATTTTTTTTCACCCACGAGTTTTATCAGTGTTTACTCATCAAGTTATTTTTCCAAGTTTAAAAATGTGGGTTAGACATTGCAAAACTCTATCTTTTTGGTTTTATAAGCATTAGTTTTTGCCTTTTAAAGTATTGTGAAAATGGTGTGCACTGCCCCCACACCCCCATGAGGGGTGTTGCCCCTCAACCCTATTGGGAGCGCTACCCCCAAACCCCCATGAGGGGTGTTGCCCCTCAAACATGTTGGGTGTTGCCCCTCCACCCCACTAGGAGTGTTGCCCCCAAACCCCCACCAAACTCATTTGATACATTTGTAGCTATATTTGGAATAAGATTTATATTTTTTTCAAAAAATTAAGTGTTTTTTAAGGTGTCGAGTTTTTTTTTTTTTTAGTACTCTCCAAGTCAATTTTTCGTCTTGCCGAGTACTCTTTGAGTTCAAGTTGCGACTATGGTTTACACTACAAAAAATAAAAATAAAAATTAAGAAAGGTAGTCCAATAGAATGTAAACAATTATGATTTAGAAAGAAAGAAAATATATTAAGGTCCTCAAGTGACCAATAGAAAATACATTTGAGTCTTGTTGGCAAGTAAACTTGTTGCTGTAGTTTTTATGATTGTTGGCATGACTTTTCCAATCCATGAAGTTATTTAAGAGTGATTTTGGATTCAACTATGTATATTTTTATATCAACATTTTGGATTACACTCAATGATCACATAGTTTGTATGATTGTTAATGTGACTCACCCAAGGGGCAACAACATGTGCTTGCAACAATGGGAGAAATCACAATTGAATGAGTGATTTTCCTCTTCATTGAGAGGGTCAGCTCTAATGCAGTCAAGATTGAAGGGTTCAATTAAGGATTATCCAACCTTGCAACCAATCTGTCTTTTCTTATTTAAATCTTATTTAATTATGCAAGAAATAACAAATCACTTGAGGAAATAACAAGATATTTATTCATCTAAGAGTTGTATTACAAGTTGTAGGCATCAACTATGAATTACAATAGACCACACTATATCATATGATCTCACTTAAAGTGTTTCTATCTTCATTTACTCTTAGTTAACTTCTTTGATCTCTATCTTCTTCCTTTGTCTTTGCTCTATTTGGTCTATCCTCTAATCATATCCGACTTCTCTTATATAGGAGATAATGCATTAGTTGATACCATGATCCACACTCCTAAGGTAAGGTGATAAGGATCAATAGCCCCAAAATTAAATGTTTTGCCAACAATTTGCCTTGCAAATTGGTGCACCACCTTGGCATAGCATGTAGGTTCATTAGTAATGTGTATTACTATCCCCAATGAGCTAGGAGTCTCCAAATGTAATAAAGTTCCATATATTACCCCTACTAGGACCTATAAAAGGAGTAAACATTATGAATTGCCACATTGATCAAACAAGTTAATGTTATATAAATTAAATAATGAAGTTGTCAAAAGATACCTTTTTAACATTTTAATTGACAGCTTACATTTAATTATTTAAAAGGGTGTTTTAAGTGTGCAAATAAAATGTCACTAGCCTCAAAGCGATTAAAAGTGGTCTAAAGAAATATTATTTTTATTAAGGAAAAGGCATTTTTCGAAAAGAAAAACAATTAAAAAGCAAAAAGTGCTTTTTTGAAAGAAAAAAAAGTGAAAAAAAAGCAAAAGTGTTTTCTTGAAAAAAGTAATAGAACTCTTTTTCAGAAAAAACAATGAAAAAACAAAGTGTTTTTTCAAAAAGAAACAGCAAAAAGCTATAAAAGGAGGAGCTCTGAAGAGAAATGGGTTACCATTTTTCATATTTGCCATTTGCTTTGAGTGAGACTTGAGTTCTTCTCATATTTCTGGACGACAGAAAACACTCCTAGCTAGATATGGTGATTTCACTCTGAGATCACATTTGTGTTGCAAGTTGAAGTTCTTCTTGTTGGTTTGAGGAAAATGGAGATATTTGATGTTTTCTGTTAAGTTTTGGTTATATTAATGCTGAATGCTGCATGTGTGAACTTTCAGTTTTTGGGAGCCTTTTCATCTTGTTCAAAGGCACCTTATGACTGATTGCTACTTCTAAGTCATTGCAAGGTGGATAAATAGTGTTATGATGAGTTTTAATGACTTTGGCACTTGTACCAGCCATACCAGCAGTAAATAACCTCAGTCTGCTATCTATTTCAGTTTTCTAAAAGTTCATTTTAGTGTGTGTGGGTGTTGATTGGAATAGTTTGGAGTGCCTTTCCAGTTGTTTCAATGTTGGGTGTATTTCCTTCTTTTTGTTGTTGCATCAGCATACAATGGTGTTTGCAGTGTGTTTCAATTCAGTTCTGAGCAATGTTATCAGCAGTATAGAGAGAGATCAGACCTACATCAGCACTTTATATCATCTTTATAAGGTATTTTGCAATTGGTTCATGATTAAGTTGATTTATCAATAGTATTTGGGCTTCTATTGGATTTTGCAACAGTCTGATTTTGTAATTATAACTTTATCTCATTTTATAACAGCAGTTTACTTCTTCAAATGTCAATTTGTAATGTATTTTAAATAAATCTTATAAACCCCAAATGGTAGTACCACTGGAGACTATCATTTGAATGCATTTTCATATTCTAAGTTTGATGATTTACTACCAACAATTATAGCATTTTCATTTGGCCCGCTTTGGCATGAACAAGTTGGCATTATCGACCATTTTGGTTTAAGTCAAGCTTAGAAATTTTGCCAATTGCTTTGCATTGCATTACACAATCCACCAAAGAGGTGTTGATAAGGTTGGCTCTGCAGCCTACGTATTCTAGTCAGCTTGTGGCCATCTCATATGTAATTGCATTCATCTAGATTAATCGTGTGTTGGAGTCATCATATGCTCTCACCTTGCCCAATATGGGATCTAGGTGATCAGAAAGTGTTGAAGACATTGCATTGCATTTTTATATTGTCAATGTAATGTCCTAGAATATCCCGAGCTAATTTTCTATGCCAAATTTATCCAATTCCATAACCTCATGTGCACAGGCATTTTGTCAAACAGTTTGTCTGAATGTTGTTCTGAGTTAAGTTTTAGTTTGTTTTCTCTGTACTGGTGATTGTTTTGTACACAGTTTACATAACAAAAATTCCTCACAATTTTGCATATATAGCAGCATATATTTTAATGCTTCACAACACATGAATTTGCTATTATATAATGCAGTTCCAGCTAATACAAAATACAACTCAAAAAATGTTCACCAATAATATTTATCATGCATTACATAATCAATAAATGGTGTCAATAATGCACTGACCTGAAAGAAACTCCCTAACTTCCTTTCCAAAACTACCCAAATACCTCCAATGCTGCTCAACCTCCGTACATATAAGTAGAGACCAATATAAAGTGTACAGCGAAGTGTGAAGTGTTAGTTTTAGACCAGAAATGAAGATAAGCAGCAATACCAAAACAATGAACAACAGAACACAGCAAATACCCTGGGAAAACCCTCCTTGAGGGAGAAAAACCCAGCCAAAGATATATCTCTTATATTTGAATGAAACGAGCAGAAATCTGCTTTACAACTTGGCCCAAACACAAGGCCGATCTGATGTAATGAGAGATAGCACCTCTCCTAGGTGCAAATATACAAATAATATGATTTCTCCTTGATATCGATCAACTTGAAGCAAAATGTCAATCTGCTGCAAATATGCGAGCTCCTCCTTGAAGTGCGAATTTATTTTTTAATGAATTGAATTTACAAATGAATGAGAATCGCCTTGTCTATATACAAATCAAGACGTTCTTTTTTTTTCATTTAGGGTCGGCCTCTTTCACAAAACAAGGTGACTTTTTATTTTGGGTTGGCCTCATAAAATAAATTAATATTTATAGCAAGTCCGACTTGCTTTTGCATTTATTTATTTATTATTTATTATTTTAATTCAAGTGAAGGATATCACCCACCGCTATAACATCAACACTCCTTCTTAGCTAGGGAGGTATCCTTCCAGATATCCATGTCATGGAGTCTCTCAACATAACATCCACAATGGCTACACCCATTTGTGGAAAAGAATTCATCACGGAGTCTCTCAACATGATATCGTCATGCAGTCACTCAACATGACGTCCACCATGGCTACTCCCATGTGTGGAAAGAAACATGTGCACAAGTGCCCATCACAAAGTCTCTCAACGTGATGTCATCATGGAGTCTCTCAACATGACATCCACCATGGCTACTCCCATGTGTGGAAAAACACAAGTACAAAGGGTTGATCACGGAGTCCCTCAACATGATGTCATCATGGAGTCTCTCAACATGACGTCCACCATGGCTACTCCCATGTGTGGAAAGAACCACATCTCCGTCTTAGAGATGGACGAGGGCTTTCACCTCATATTTCTCCATCTTAGAGAAATATGCATTATAGCAAAGATCACTGATGTTGAGTCTCCCTCTCAGCAAGGGCGACATTCTCCACTACTCCAAGCTTGTCCCAAAAATATGCAAACTTCACTCTGGAAAGGGGCTTGGTGAGAATATCAACCGTCTAATCATCAATGCAAATGTACTTGAGTTGAATTGCTTTCCTCAACACCATATCTCTGATGTAATGATACTTGATCTACACATGTTTTGTCCTATCATGAAACACTGGATTGACAGAGAGCTTCACACAGCTTTGATTATCACAATGAATCATAGTCAGCTCCAATGTTTGACCAAACAATCTTGCAAGGAGCTTTCAAAGCCACACTGCTTCTCGAGCTACTACACATGTTGCAATATATTCAAGCCTCTGCGGTGCTTTGGTCTTGATATGCAATCTCGAGCATAGTGACCATACTTGTCACATCTGAAACATTAAATGTGAGAGATCCTTCTTCTTCTTTGGTTCAAGAGCAAAATCTGATTTTCTGTCTCTATTCCTCTTGAAATTACATTTTCTCCCTTCTCTTACTTTCCTTTGGAAGTTTGAGCAGCAAGGACATGATTTTCTTCATTATGAGAGCTTCGTCCCTTTCCTCTTGCTGCCAACCTGGATTCCTCTTGAATGCAATCAGCTCGAAGACGATCAAACTTGGGCAATTTAGATCTTCCACTAATGCTTTGGATAAAAGGCTCCCAAGATTGAGGAAGACCATTCAGTGCCAACATAACCAGGTCTCTATCTTCAACTATATCTCCAATGGCACATAGCTGATCTCTCAACTCAGCAATCTTCATGAAGAAGGAGATGACTGAATCTCCTTTGGCCATTTTTATATGATGGAGAAGGCAAGAGCTTTGTTGGTATTGTTGATCTCGTATAATCCTTGTAGAGTCTCGAACATGTCTTTGGCTGTCTTCATCTTGGAGATAATTGGCACTAGATGATCATTCACGGAGTCTATCAAGATCTTCCTAGCCTACATGCCATTCTTCTTCCATTGAGTTTTCTCAGCATCATTAGATGGCTCAGGCACATCATTTTCCATGAAGTCTAGAAGATCATTTTCTTCTAGTGCAATAAGAACTTGGAACTTCCATGAGGTGAAATTTGATGCACCATCAAGCCTATCTTCGACCTTGACTCCGTTCACCATCTTCGATGCTTAGATAGACTGCCCTAGATAAGAAGACTTCGCTGCTTAAACAAATCTAATATGATCTTGCTTAAACCCACTCTGATACCATGTTAGTTTTAGACCAAAAATGAAGATAAGCAACAATACCAAAATAATGAACAACAGAACACAGCAAATACCCTAGGAAAACCCTCCTTGAGGGAGAAGGACCCAGCCAAAGATATATCTCTTAAATTTGAATGAAAAGAGCAGAAATCTGCTTTACAACTTGGCCCAAACACAAGGCCGATCTGATGTAATGAGAGATAGCACCTCTCCTAGGTGCAAATATACAAATAATATGATTTCTCCTTGATATCAATCAACTTGAAGCAAAATTTCAATTTGCTGAAAATGTGTGAACTCCTCCTTGAAGTGCAAATTTATTTTTTAATGAACTAAATTTACAAATGAATGAGAATCGCCTTGTATATATACAAATCAATACGTTTTTTTTTTTCATTTAGGGTCGGCCTCTTTCACAAAACAAGGTGACTTTTTATTTTGGGTTGGCCTCATAAAATAAATTAATATTTATAGCAAGTCCGACTTGCTTTTGCATTTATTTATTTATTATTTATTATTTTAATTCGAGTGAAGGATATCACCCGCCGCTATAACATCAACATGAAGGAGTATGGCAGAATATACAAAGGATGTATGGCAATTTATATACTTCGATATACACAAAGGAAGGATGGATCAATTGAGTTTGACTAGTTGACCTTCATTACCCACCATGTCACACCCTACACCATTCACAAAGATACGGTGGCTACCTTTTCAAGGCTGCGACTTCATCACAGGTGTGGCTAAGAGGATAGAGGTTGCAGTGGAGAGTTACAGCTTAATAAACCTTAACAAATATTAACTCCTCTATTTCCAACAACTCATACTAGCATCAATAAATAGCCCCATTAAATCACCAGAAATAGTACAGTTGTAGCAATAGCACTAATATTAATATTGCATTTATTTTAGGAAACACATTTCAATTCTCCCAAACTCTGAAATTTGTCTCTGTAAAAGACTTCACAAGTTTCGCTATTTCCCTATAGAATCATTGTGAGAAATTTGAGCAATCTCTCCAACAAACTAGCTAGGGTAGAATCGTTGAACCACCAAATCCAGTTACACAATAGAAAATATTCAAGCATAATCATAATGAGCTTCCAAAAGCACTTTTGTATCCAACTCCCCAATGACTTTTCAAATTCCCATACTTTTAATCAAGGAAACGAGACTCGCCAAGACTCAACGAGTCCCAAGTCAAGTCACCCCAACCGAGTCTATGGGACTCGGACTCAAACTCGGTTGAGTCCAGACAAGTCCTAGCGAGACTCGCTGAGTCTCTTAGACTCGCCGAACTCACAGAGTCCGAGAGAGTCCCATTAGGCAGACTCGCGCAAGCAGGTTGCAAAGTGCAAAAATTACATAAAATTTAAAGTTAAATTTATTTATTTTTACTTTTGTGAATGCAAAATGATGTACACCATGAAGGTTTGTATGGTTTTGGAGGTCTTAATTTGGGCTTGTTGGCGAGGGCTTCGCCCCTTGACCCCGCCCTATATCACGACAGGGAGTGCACCTAGGGCATTGCCCTAAGACCCCACGCAGGGCGCTGCCCCTCGACCCTGCTGGGGGCGTTGCCCCTCGACCCTACTGGGGGCGCTACCCCTATACCCCCGCAAGGGGCGTTGCCCCTTGACCCCACTGGGGACATTGCCCCCAAACCCCCACAAGGGGCGCTACCCCTCGACCCCCACAAAGGGCACTACCCCTCAACCCCATTGAGGCAATTTCCCTCAAACTTGAGATTATAGCTACTGCACCATCCAAGACTTGTCTTAGATGCATTCGTATGAAGGATGCAAGCTCCTTTGAGCCATAGACTTCTAGTTATTGTTTTGAATCTTTTGATATTTCATATTTGTTTGGAACATTTGATGTCATGGATTTTATATTCCATGAGTTTTGTGTACATTTGAGTCTTTGACTATATATCTAAGTGTGTTATTTCCTTTAGCAGCTTAGCTACAATTTGTGTTTATACTTATGTGATCGATGTATAATTGTGTTAGTGACTAGGACCTTGATTGGAATGATCAGGAAGATAAAGAGGCTGAAGCTGTAGCCATGGCAGAGGAGGAGGCTAGAGCACGAGAAGACACAACCACAATTGATGTTGGTGAGAGTGGCATGGAGTCACAAGCAAAGACTATGGTTGCAGCTACTACATCATCCAGGACCACCTTAGATGCCTTCATAGGAAGGATGTAGGCTCCTCTGAGCCATAGACTTCTAGTCTAAGTTGTGAATCGGGTACGGGTGTATGGTACAACATCTTTTTTTTGGGGGGAGGTGGGTATGTTTGGGTACATCCGTACATAAAACATATAAAAATCATAGATATAGACATATTTACAGCCTAAAAAGTAAAAACAAGAATTAAATTTAGAATACCACATATCACGCATATGCTAAACAGAACTTAGAACTACCATAAATATAACAAATCTAAAATACAATTATAATTAGTAGATTAAGATCAACATCATCATTGACATTAGATGATGTAGGTAAATTAGTAGAACCACATGCAGCCCCACTAGCACTCTCACTGGAAGCACGTTGGGTGCCCGACTCCACAGAAAGTAAAAATTGTGTGGCAGCTGAAAAATCCAAATCAGTTCGCTCTGGATCTACATCCCACAACCTCGTGCTTCCTTCCTTATACTCATTATTTTTATGAGTAAGAAGCCGCAAGTTGGAATGCACACAAACAAGCTCTTCCGCCTTACTTGCTGCCAATCGGTTGTGTTTCACTGAGTGGATAAAGGAGTATGTACTCCAATTTCACTCAGCCGAAGAGGAACTAGCAACCTATTCAAACAAAGTGAGAGGAACTTATAATTATAAAATTGTAAATCAAGCTTTGAATTTGAAGTTAACTGTGATGAGCCTAGCCCAATGCTGGTCAAAACCCCCTGGATTTTTGATTAATAAATTTTATCAAACACTTGTCTTGTGAAGTCTAAGTTCGCTGTCTTGAGTTTTCTGATTGTTTGGATGGATTTGTATGGTGCAATAATGCTTGAAATGAAGTGAGAGATATAATCCTAAATGCTGGAAATGAATTAAATCCAATACTAACACTAAATGCAGCTATTTAATGCAAGTATATGACTGTGACAGCATGTAGAGGATTCCTAAACATTTTCACGAACACTTGCCATACCCAGTAAGCATTCCATGTTCATTGACAAGTAATTGATAAGCAAACCTTATTTCTCCTTAAATCAATATGTACTGGTCTAATTACAACTCTTATGCAATGCCAAGACTCTTGGCTTACAAGATGATATCAAATATATGGCAACTCTACTATGCATATGCACCTACAGCTACAAGAAGGCAGCGATCACTAAGATAATATAAATTATGCAAAATACATCAAAGAACCAGGTTATGACGTCTGGAGTGATCAGCAGATGCAATAATATCAATCTGTGATTTTTATTAGATTTTATTGAGCCTCCTTACATGAAGTCGCACCTCCTAGAAGTAGCCGCCCATGTGTGCAGGTCTGAAATTGCATTCACAGCAATCTGGAGTTCATCACAGCCACCTGTAGCTTCTTATATTTGCACGCCTAGCATGGTGTATTAAATCCTCCTCTTCAAAAACTGCTGCTAACTATTGATATGCACTGACCGTCCCTAAAGGTGATGAAATGGTGCCAAAAAGAAAGGCATTTCAGCCTTAAGATTCCCACGCCTCAGCCTGGGTAAAAGTACGGCTGCAAGAAAGAAGACAGGCAGCAAAGGCTCTTCACAATAAATATGCTTTTAATCTTTCAACAAAACTTTACAAACCCTTGACCAAATATGAGAATGATCTCCACTTGAATGCACAATATCACAGTAGCGATCACTGTTCACATGTTACTGTAGCATCTACAGTAGCGCGGGTACTGTAGCAGCAAATACATCTAGAAATGAATGCTCCAGTTCTGATTTTGTACCTTGAACTCCTATCAGCAATAGATAATTTCCCTGACTGCAAGAGTAAGCTCTTGGTCTGCTCATTTTTTTCCAAAATCCACCATTAAATCCAGATGTGAACTCCGTTTGAACTCACCAAATCTTGAAGGAATGGGTTTCCGTCCAGCCTTCACTAATTCCAAGGGTTTTCGTCCTTAGAATATCCAGTCACTGATTTCCAGCAACAATGGAGAAATAGTTTCAATATCTAATTCTCATTCCTCCCTTCAAATGAAAGGATAGCCTTGCTTATATAGCTTCTTAAGTCGGTGAAAGCTAGTACTTTTTGCAATGTGGGATAAAACATTCTTCACTTTTAATTCCTCCTTATGAAGTAGCTTCTCGAACAAGCTGGAGAGCTTTATGAATTAAAGTGACTTTATATTGTCAATTTATAAAGTCACTTTATGAAAATGTCTTAAATACATTTTAACGAAATATTCGAGCAATTTTTTCAAATTTTCAATTACAATAACTAGAGCAATACACAATCGTTAGGGTTAGCTCTAAACCAAAATGATGCTGAAAGCAACTCTAACTAGAATGTACACCAGGATCCCAATGTGGGCAAGGTGTGAGCATTGGTCAGAGAATCTGAATGCAGAAGCAGAGCTGGGAAGGAACTCTAACTAAGAATGGCTTGATGATGCGTGAGCATATAGTCCAGAGGAGATCTTAATGGAAATCGATACAAAACTCTAACAAAATCGTCGGCGAATAGCGAGCATGTGAGTGAAGGATCCTATCATCTAATGAAACTGAAAGCAAACTCAACACCAAGTATGTGCTACCCAATCAATCTGAGATAGGCGACCATATAGGGTGGAGATGAAAAGAAATACAATGCAAATTGAGAATGTAAGATGAAGCATTACAAATCATGATAGGCAGGACGGGAGGCTGGCGTGAAATTTGAAACGTATGAGAACAATGCCTTTGAAGCATATGAATATAACAAATTATTGGCATCATACCGAAGAGAACTCTCCTTTGCTTAATTTGTGCTGCACCCAATCCAATACGGAAATGAGGCGACCATATGGTGGAGATAGAAAGAAATACAATGCAAATTCAAAATGTAAGATGAGCATTACAAATCATGATAAAGCAAGATTAAAGAACTGCTGTCAGTACTACTGTCAGCTTACAATATGAAGAGCAATCGCCTGCCAAGAGCATATGAATATAACAGATTAGCTTAACATCATATAAGAGAACTCTCCTTTGCTTAATCAAGGATGCCAAGACCAATAACTTCTCTCAGAGACCAAAATGATGATTCTGATTTTAACAGATCTGCACTTTAAATTTATAACCAGCAACCTATCACCACACTTAAATGATCATATCTCTCTCACAACTCATCCAATTGACATGAAACGAAGTGCAATAGACCCTAATGATGAAGGCGACTAAGATAGAGCACTGAAAACTGATCAAAAGACCCCAAATTAAATATGCACAAATTCCAAGACAAAAGCAAATGGTACGGCCCAGCAAGAGGGCGATTTCACTTTAAAAATTCCATGCTTCACCAAAAAATATGAAACTTAAAGGAAAGGGTCGCCCCTCACAGATACAGAGATCTAAACAACGCCCAGAATGATTCTTTTTGTATTTTTTGACTTATGAATGAAAACAACAATCTGCTATGAAGAAAATGCAATTCATGAATCTCTCTAATATGCATAAAACTGAACTACAAAGCCACACACTAACTACAATGCACAAGTCCCACTAAAAATAACTCAAACTACACTATCTCACCACTAGTCGCTATCTTTCAAGCGAGAAGCAATGCCAAGCTAGGAGGCTTACATTCCTCGAAGCAATCCCAAAGCCAATCCGGCAGCATAACATTCCTGTAGACAAAAGATAATCCAAATGAGAACCAATGGCTTCCTTTTATAATTTCCAGATGACCCTTCTCGAAACCCTAATCTTCTTTTTTGAACCAAACCCTAATCCTCCAATAGATGGCGTCCCACTTTTCCAAGCAAAACTTTGACTTTTAATATCATTTAATCTCCTCCTTGAAGTTGGCGTCCAACTTATGCTTGGATTAAACTTTTCTTTATAAGAAATATAATTAATTTCTTTCAATGAAGCGCCCACCCATAAAGAACATCTTTTAAAACAACTTAAAGTGAAGTAGCTAGGCCAATGGGGTCAATGTTAAAATATAACATTAAAACATGTCTTAATTAAAATAATTCGAACTTGTCTCTCCAATTGCGCCCCGAAGCCAAAAATGAGTAAGCCAACTAATCAGTCTGAAGTAGAAAGCCAACCGTGCTGAAACCAACAGGACCACTGCCAGAAATAGAATTTACTAAAAATAGTAAATTCCTGAAGATGCTCAGAATGCCAAGAAAAACATACCAATGCGAAGCTCTCTGAAAACCCAGAAAGAATCCGCCATTAAATCAACCAACCTCGAGCAAGAGCATCCTTCAAAACATGAAACCCT
>VDFB02293171.1:28183-38882 GCA_007258455.2 Sequoia sempervirens | reverse complement strand
AGTATAGATTTGGGTAGATTGGGAGGAGACTAGTTGATTCACATTGTGTTTAATTGATCTAGATGGATATGATCTAATTCAATTAGGTAGAGCATGATTGTCATACAACGATTAGTGGTTTATTATTTTTCAGTAGCCAAATTATATTAGTTGTGTGTTAGGGTTTGGTTCAAGTATATAGTCCACAAATTTAAAAAATTGGATATTTTATCAAAGTGAAGAATTTTCTAACTCTATCTAGTGAATTTACCAATAGGGTATTATTAGTAAAAATTATAAAAGGACAATATTGACCACATCTAGGATATTATCTCATTGTGATCTTCTCTTCAAGTTAATAATTCTAATACATAAATCTAAGAACCATTTTTCTAACCTAGGTAACTTTGCACATCCCCTAGACACCTACCCCATTAAGAAAATATATTCATATTGACTCCTTTTTTATATAGTTCTAGTCCCTTTTGGTAACCTTGGTTGTTCACTATGGTTGGTAGCCAAAAAATAAATGGCCAATTAGAGATTTCTTTAAAATTGGTGTTAGATAAATTCAACCAAGTGTAGTGTGATATGGAATCAAGTTTCTCTAAATTCACCAATCTTGACAAGCTCAATGACATAGACAATGCATTAGGTGACCTTACTACCATGTATATGAACATCCCCACACAACTCTAACATAATTTACATTTTGATATTGGACAAAACTATAACATTGATGGTTTTTCCAACCCTTAGAATCTTGATAAGCTCTAATGCACACCTAAATTTTAATTTCTAAATTTGATGGCATAGTATATACACAAAAGTAGTATGTTACAATCATCAAATCATGGTGAGTCAAAATCACTCTATTACGTCTTTCTACCTACAACATGATGATATTCAATAGTATCAATGATTAGAAAACCCTAATATTTTATCACATGGGCATACTTTTGGAAGGAGGCTCTTAGTCTCTCTAGTCCAAGTACATACAAATACTTCACATTATCCTTAACTAAATTATGCAAACACATCCAATCTATGACTACCAAAAGCCTAATTTGAAAAAACATCCAACTAAACAAGTGGCCTTCACATAAAAATAAATAAATAAATAAGTTATTTATCAATGATCTTAAAGATTATATCTAGCTTGAAGTTAGAATGTTTAAGCCTATCACATTATAAGGTAATCTTAGGTTAGCTCACTTAGTTGAAAATAAATTTGTAACTCAATGTCATCCATTTCAAGCTTCGCAAGATAACATGCCACTAATACTGCTATTTAGAAAATAAGTTGTATCTACTTAATATGGAGTCACCTCCAAAACCTAAAGAGTGGGAAGTTGCCAAGGAATCCCATGGGAAAGAGTAGCAAATGAAAGAGGGCATAAATGAGGAACCCACAATAGAAATCTTTGTATGTCTATTGAAAAGCATTTTGAATCCCAAATAATGAAGGTCAAGGGGTCCTTTTAAAAATATTCCCTCGTTATCCTCATTAATTTTGATAGCATACATAACTTTATCAAAGCCAAACCAGCTGATTTTTTTTTTATATATAGTGTCCCACCTCTTAAACCCAGGTGTACCCACGTTTTAGATTAAACATTATGATAAGGCAGCATCTATACAGTCAACAGAATGTATGTTTGACTGTATTTATTAATTAATTGAAAATAAAAAATGAACGTACTTTTTATTTTCAATTCATTAATAAATGCAGTCAAACTTATGATAGTAAATAAGGAAAACCTTCTTTTAATGACAACTACAAAAATTTCACATATCAATAGGAACTACAAACTAAAATTATGTATGTTTGTCCTACCTCTAGAAGTTTGTGACATATTTTTGTGTAATGGACAATGGATTTCTTTAATATATAAAAGTACTTTCTCCTCCCCTCCGGATGTTTTTTCTTACTTCACACCCAAGCAATGGGCTTACCAATCATTCCAAGTTTATGTATTCTTTGGAAAAATTAAATGGAAACTCTGTAAATAGGTGAAAAGTCCAGTTGTAACTATTGCAATTCAACACGGATCTCTTTTCATCTCTTTCCTCGAATGTAAAGATGGACCACTACAATCTGATTCGTTTTCCTCCAGAGAAGATATTCAACAGATTCGGTCTTCTTCATTTGTGTATATATACAAGTGCCCAGATTGATCATTGTGACACAGAGACGATGAGTATTAGATATATCTGCCAAAGTGATTGACCATAAAAGGAATGGGACGCTGATGGGACAACTCGGTTCAAGAGATTGAATTGTATAGATCTCTGCTTAGTTTTCCCATCGCGTCCCATGCCATTTATGGTATATCGATAGGATTCTTCTTTATTGTTTTTGATTAAAAAGTAAATTATTTCTATATGCTTTTTGTCTGGTTTTATTGATTGTAATAAGTTCCTGCTGTATTTCTTGCATATTTGTATTGAGAATGTAAGAGTTTTGTTGCTTTTGATTTACAGGTTAAAACTTGTGGGAAAAGGACTAACATGGTTGAAGAAAGTATGGTAATGTTTGCATCAGTTGAGGGCAGTCCCTGGCTTCTCCCATTGTAAAGGAAGATGACTCTGTTGGTGCTTCTAAGTGATAAGTAATGGTTGGATCAGCTCATTAGATTGTGGTGATTTGTCTTATGCAGTTATCAGAGAATCTGCCTTCTCTTAAGCTTTGGATTATTGAATTGTAATTTACTGATATTCTTAAGCTCTCGATCATTGGACTGTAATTTACTGATTTTCATATTGCATATTGAGATCTGCACAGGAAACCCTTGAAAATATATAAAATTATCAAAATGATTTTTTAATGGGTCACAGTCAAGTGAGATGTCAATTGTTTTATGAGTTTATATATTATTTAAAGTGTGTACATTGACATGAGTTTCTTATAATGCATGAAATAGATGTATAATAGTTTTGATTTTAATTCCGTATATATATTTCAATGAAGCATCAAGTTTCTACTAAACTCAGTCTTAACAGTCTATTTGTACAAACACTCACAGTTAATTTATGAAATTCTAACTCTGTCCCTGACATTCTAAAATCAGACAAACAAACAAGACATACACAATATTTTATTATAAATCTAAAAAATTATAAAAACAATAAGATAGTATGAATGTTTCTGGATTTAACTTTGTATATGAATGGCTGATTGTAATTCGAAAATTCATTCAAAAAATAATACATAGTTAAATCCAGAAATATTCATACTATTCTTTATGGACTGTAGAAAAATTATACCTACTAACAATAACATAATTTTAATAAACTTTATTTATGAATGTTTGGTTTATAATATCTAAGGTTAATGGCATTTTTGTTTTGTTTTGTTTATAATTACTTTCTATTTTCAGTTTTATTAATAGATTCATGAAAACTTGAAGAATAAAGATAAATTAAAGGATTCAACTATGTATATAAACTAGCACTTGCACCAGAAGGGGTGCAAGGGTTACGCCGATAGAAAAGTATATTTAAATTAGCATGTTAAGGAGACATATTCTTTATTTTTATCGATGTCATATTCCAACTATATCATATACCGGGTTTTTGGAAAATATGTTATTTCTATATCACGTCTATTCACATTCATATACATATGAGGACAATTTAACATTGCATTTATGAAGACCCCAATCCTAAAGATGAATAGTAATCTAATTTTTTTCAAAATCCTAGATGTATAAAGAACTACTTTCAACAAATATTATTGGTAAGAAACCTTCCACAAACGAGTAGATTAATTTAACTAGGCATTCCAAGCACCCAATGTTACAACCAAAATAATTCAAATTAGCTTTAGCTCTAACATTTTCAATTTCCTCTCTCACTACAAATAACTCAATTTGTTCATATGTTTTGTTTGTTAGGAAGAAGAGAGTAAAATATAGTTTTTGTGTTGTTCCAAGTGAGTGATAACAAGATGAAAGACGGACACAATTATTTTAGAATGAAATAAAACACTAACAAAAATTGATTTGGGGTTGTGCAACACCTTTCTTGAATTTTTGTTACCATTTTTACCATACTTTTTGAAGAGAGTATATTTTTTCTTGTTTTTTACCATACAGATTGTGTGGTATCAATGCAAGAAGTTCATGGAAGCTTCTAGAATGTTTTCTAGCAAATTTCAAACATTTGTAGTAGCAAGATTGTATACAAAGTCCTTTGACAAAGTGTTGCACAGATTGGTGCTTGCATAGAGCACAACCATGGCCAAATGCTTGAGGAGAAAACTTTAGAAGATTTATTCCTATCCTTGCATATCACATCTACTCTTAATATAAAATGAACAAGATTCATGTTTTGTTTGTAAGCTTATAAGAAAAAGCTACATGAATTTTGGAAATTCTTGTCAGGCAGACCTCAAATTACAGAATTGTTTAATCAATGGTGTACATTCTTCTCCCTGCAATGAAAGAGGCGAGGGCACTTTTGTCCTAATCCAGGCGATGCCAAGTTACGAGATGGAGATGAGAATTGGGTATTTTGCCCCACATCAGAGAATCGAGGTCTGGGTGGCTTCATCCCCACATCTGAGAGTCAAGGAGGTCTGTGTGGCCATTGATGGGGTTTTGAATGAGGGTGGGCATAATCATTTTGGGAGCCTGAAATAGGCATCCTGCTTGGTTGCTGGGGAGTCACCATCTCACAAGACTGTGTTGCAGAGACAGAGGCATTGGCATAAAGCTTCCAGATGATGTCCTCTCTGTACTTGGGGAAGACATTGTACTCTATTTTCATAGAATCACACTCCTCTTTCAATGCTTGGAAGCTGCTACTCAATTAGATAGTAGCAGGTGGAGTGAAAGGAGAAGTGACAAGTGGAGGTGAGCAGTGCTGAGATGGAATGGAACCCGGTGGGTGGCCTTTCACAGCGAGTAGCTTTAGTTCCAATTCAGCAACCTGCATTCTTAATTGCTCATTCTCCTTTTGCAACTGCTTGTTCAGTTCAGTTTGGGAATCGGGTATCTCTAACTCTTCATTTGGAATGCAAGCCTGCAAAATCATTGAGGTAATTTTCCATCAAAGACCTCTTTCTTGACTGCTTCCAAACTACCCTAAGGCAACACACAGATTGGATTAAATCTGGCCACAACTTGCCCTTGTACGAATTTCCTTTGCTCGATTTTCCCAGTGAAGAGTATTGTGTGTTTCTGAATAAGATGTATTGCTAGGACTGATATTTGCAATCATGGCTGTGTGGCAAGCTCCACCCAACGAATCCTGCAACCACCCAACAAGGTCTCTCTGAGTTAGTTTTATAACAAATTTGCCCAAACCACCATGAAAAAATTAAGATTTTGCTTATGTAACAGTGCAAAGAAACCTAGGTCCTTGAGAGTATGAATACTAATCTGAACAGCTAAAGGGTGTCTGTCTATAAGACTACACATAGTTCCTTTGCTTCAGTGCTTAAGTGAATACTGTTCACCCATGTGATGTGTTGATAGAAGACTGGAACCAAATGGAAATAAATGAAAGCAAAGAAATAATGGCATTCCTACCTTGAGAAGCTGTATAAGTTTAGAAGCTCTATATAGAATGTGGCTTTTCCCTTCCACCAGAGCCTTAATGCAGCTACTGAGTGCCAAAAAGGATTTATTTATATTGGCCCCTTCTACAGATCTCAGCGTCCGTTGATCTGTGGCAGTAGATCTCTCAGATCCAGCCAAATCTACAAGAGATAATTTGCCTGAATGAGTAACAGTGGTTGATCCCTCCTTTAGTCTGCATTCCAGCACAACCTGCAACATGAACTGGGTAAGTTCAAACCCTGGCTGGTACTAGATAGTGGAAAATTGCAGTGTAAAATTAGTAGTCCCATTAAGTTTAAGTTTAATTTAAAGGGTGTGAAGTGCAAACCTACAGGATAGCATGGGATCGCGATGAGGTCTCATTGAGTCGAGTGGCCTCTGTTGTTCGGTTGTGGTTGCCTCTATAGAGCAAGGCCATCACCTGCCAAGCCTTCCTTAGAAGTCTGTGGTAATTAGAAGTAAGATGAGCTCAGATTTTGAAAAGTTCTAAACATACCTCATTAACTGTGCGAGTATGGTGTTGCGTGATCCCTGAAGAGACATTCCCCTGAAGAAAGAAGAGGAGCAAAGATCAATGATCCAAGTTAATCAAAGGGTATCAGAAGAATTCTCAGCTCAAACAGAGATGTTGGGAGAGGTTTACAAATTACCTGTTTATCCTCTCTAAGAACAAGAGGCTTGCCAGGTGACAGGAGATCCTTCACCGCTTCGTTGTAGACCTCCAAATAAGAGATTGAAATGACATGTTCACCATTAAAGCTCAACTATTGAAGCTTTGCTAAGAGATCTTTTATAGCAAGAACCATAACACCTGGATTCGTGTGTTCCAAGCATAGTGTGGGTTTTCCCTGCCCCCGTCGCTCCATAGCACAACACAGAGGCATTTCTTCCTTGCAGAACACAATAATATCTGCAAGGCGGTGGAGTGAGTAAATGCAGATTTGATGGAGATCGTAAGTCACCTACATAATTTAAAGCTCACCTTGCCGGACGGATTCAACTTCGCATTTCACTGAAACCATTACCGGTTTTGTGGGAGATTTTCGAAGTTTGCCGGCGTGAGACAGGTTTCCGGCACAAAGCTCCTACAATATATAGCCTATCGGCTAATAAATTTATACTTTTAAATAATTTACTACAATTTAAATTCTTACAGAAATTAATCATAAAATTAATTACCATTAAATTTTAGAATTGATATTTTTATATATTAATTTTATCATATTATTTTTTAATATATTTGATTTTATCACATTTCACATTGTAACTGATTATATCTAATTCATCCACAATATCAGAAATCAAACTCTTACAACATTAAAAAAAAAATTATATTTAATATAATTATTACCGTGTGTTAGAATTAAAATTTTGATGATATCGTTGAACAGATATAAGTTCTTCCAAGAAGACTGAAAGTAAACACTGCCAAATTAAAAAATGGGGAAAATTTAAACCTAAAAATCAGGCCTTCATTTTCAAAGTCAAATCAAACTCCCTAACTATTACCGAGTCTAAATCACAGTCTGTTTTATTAGTCCAGAGAATTGACTGTGAATTTTTATGGTATAATGGTGGTTTACAGTTGAAAGATATTTTGAGTCATAGACTTTGAAATATTTATGACATCTAATTTGAGCGGTTAAGAATAAATTGGTAATATCTTTATGGTTGTTTGAAGTCAAAAGTCTTATTTTTATGTCATAATTTGGCATTATTTTTTATGGTCATTTGGGTCAATACTTTGATCTACTGAGTTCTTACAAATAATTTGCTGTTAATTTTTATAGTAGTTTACAGTCAATGTTTTCAAGTCTTCACAAATATACCCGACTTCTAAGCTGAGAGCTTATGAATAATTTGTGGTTAAGTTTTATGGTAGTTTATAGTCAATTCTTTCAAATCTTGGCCCACAAATATACCTGATGTCCTAGTTGAATGCAAATGAATAATTTACCGTTTTCTTTTATGACTGTTTGTAGTCAACACTATTTAATTATGATTGTTTGTAGTCAACACTATTTAGTCTTGACCCACAAATTTACAGACATTTAAGTTGAGCACACGTGAATAACTTGTTGACTGTTGACCTTTAAATTGAAAACTGGAACATGTTGGGAAGGTGTTGTACACCTTACATAATAAAATATTTTATAGTTTTGACAATCATTTGTTAGGGGAGGTTGTACATGACATTGAAAATGTACTCAATATGGGTTGCACATGAAATTGGGGTCATTGTTCAGCAACCACATATTCAATCTGACTAAATGAGAAAATATCATTATTGTTTACCAGCTTAATTTGAAGAACAAAAACAATTAGCGTGAAAATACCTAACATTATGTATTTATTTGTATATTGAAAATTTTGATTTTCTATTGCTAGATGATTTCTGGATTCCATTGTGTAAGAATTTTTCCATCAACGTTTCGGATCACACTCCGTGATCCATCATCAGGATAGCTGAGAGTTCAAGGAGTAATTCTACTTTATCCTGTGTTTACTTTTATATTTTATTTTATTAGTTTGGATTTCATTCTCAATTCAAATCTTTAGTTTTTAATTTTGATTAGAACAATTTTAGAATTTTGTAATTTCTCATTATTTTAAGAAGTGCAGTATTCTAGTAAAGTGGTCTTCTACCTCACCTAGTATTCCCTTGATTTTATTAGCAAAAGTTCTACAATAGAATAAATCTTGGAAACATTACCTCACCATGTAGCCTTTGCTTCCCTTCACATCAAGACCATTCCTAAAGGGATATCTCATAAGGGGAGTTAATGGCCTTATGGAAATGTTCAAGGATTCTCTTTTAGAAGATTCTTGAGTCAAGACCAAGATCTTAAGAGGAATCTAGAGATTTCATGCTTAAACCAAATGACTTTGGATGTAGAATGCAATGCCAACTTCCATATGCTTTAGAGAGTAAATTAGGGACTTAACCCCCCAAAAAAATGGTGTTTATGTTTAGTAGGAAATAATTATTTCTTAAGGAAAACATAAAATTGGGCATTTATAGCAAATTCTAGATGGGACATGACATTCGTATTTTACTAATACTAGTGCATGTAGGTCTTTTTTCCAATTATTTTAATATTACACATGATGTATCAAATAATAAAATACAAACAATAGTTGATTGAATCTTTATACTATAGGAAAAACAACTGCGATCTTGTCATTCTTGTTGGTTATATTAATTGTAGCATTATTCCTCTATCAATTTATATTTTTATGAAAAATGAACTTTTTGTGATGGAAATTAAATCTATTATTTGTACTATACCAATATGAAATGACAATTTGCTACCTATTATATGCTCTTTTATGTATCTTCTTATATTTGTAACATACACAATCTAGAAACTGTCATCATATACAATATGGAAAAAAATATATAATAGCTTTGATATGACGTATTGATACAAGACAATGCACATTCTATTTCATGCACAACTTTAAATATATTAATTTTTGTCTCTATTTTCAACTTCATAGTTAAAAATCACCTTAGATTTTTCTTTTGTTCTTTATAACTGTTCTATTTGTACTAAGAAACACTTTTAAGTTAGAGCATCAAATTAATTGTAGTCACTAGAACATTAGTAAGAATTTGACACAATGTGTCTCTTGTTTATTTCAGTATTTGATCATGTAACATATTTGAAAAAGATAGATCTTAGAAGTTTTGAATTACTGGCATTGAAAATGAAAGGTGTAGATTATAATAAAATAAGTATTTAAAAAGGTTGCGAAGAATTAAAGCTTCAAGAATGATTATACAAATATATAAATAATATTATTCTTGAGACAACAAGATGTGTAACAAACTAATTATAATAATTAAAATGACACTTAACAAAGAATTGATGTTTAAAAAAATATAACACTACAATCAAACTTCTAATTCATTATTAACATTGTTTAATAAAATGATAGTTAAAAAACGTTCTCATCATAATAATAGA
This sequence comes from Sequoia sempervirens, assembly GCA_007258455.2. Lineage (NCBI taxonomy): Eukaryota > Viridiplantae > Streptophyta > Pinopsida > Cupressales > Cupressaceae > Sequoia > Sequoia sempervirens. Next base: position 29,368 of record VDFB02293171.1, on the reverse strand, counting down.
TCATAAATTGTAAATCTAACATTAATTAAAAATCTCTCAAATTTTTTAAAAAAACATTTCAACTCACGATATCTCTGACCAAAATAATTTTCATTTTCCATGGGCAATTAATTGTGGGCCACAATAAAATTTTAGTGACCTTGATAGTCAATAAAAGTATTCTACTCTAGGATAGTCTAGAAGCTTTTTTTTCGTGAAGTGGATATTAGGTTTGGAGACCAAGATTATGCAAGCGATTTGGAATTCAAACTTCCCTAGTACTTAATTTTTTTCCTAAAGCTGCACAAATTTCCTGTCATTGTACGTGATGTTTGATTTTCTCAGGTAGGTTTAGACATTTGTTCAATCCAATCTCTGAAGGCGTTTCGTACTATCAGATGGTCAACATGCATTACTGGGCATTCTTCTTCTTCATTTGCAGACGACCCAACTATTAGTGAGTCTTTGGAAATATGTGATTGGTTTGGGGAAGCTTTCATGGAGTCAAGAGTCCAGAACTACACTGATTGTGTGTATCGTTGATTGAATAGTCTGAAATGATTCATGCTCAACTTTGTGAAAATTCTTGTCATGATTTTGACCATCTTTTGTGGACTGTAAATTTGAGTAAAGATGGTTAATGAAAGAGTTTAAAGAGTTGGTATGAAGTAGTTAATGTGTATTTTGGAATATAATCAATGTTAAAAGTATATTTAAGTTTATACATTTATATCTCTTCTATATATATAGATTATTTTTGTTTTAAAAATTTTTAATCACTTTTATAATTGTCATGTATAGTAGAATTAGGTATAGTAGAATTCTTGTTAAAATGGAGAAGTCTTCAAAACCCAACTAGAATTAGGTATTCCTCACAAAACGAGCTATCCAACGTAATATAATTTTAATATGTTTTAATTTTATAATGTATTTATTTTTTTAGTTTTATTAAACATAGGTTTTCTATCAAAATGAAGGTCTTTGTTCTCAGACATGTGGGAAAAAAATAGTAGATTATCAAAAAAAATTTGAAAATATGAGTGTTCAAATATTGAAGTCCTTGATCCAACACAAAAAATTAAATTAAATTTTGACATAGACAAAAAAAGTTATGCGTTATACAGTTGCCCTGTGTCTGAATTGTAATTTGTTTGACTTTGAAACTTGATTAAGGAAAAAATATTCAATAAAAAACCATCTAACCAA
>VDFB02293171.1:0-27071 GCA_007258455.2 Sequoia sempervirens | reverse complement strand
AACCATTAGATCTAAGACCTAATGATGAACAACTTCTAGATTTAAGATAATAAAATATATATATAATTTATCTTTCAAGGGCACAACCGTCAAGCCCTAGTTGGGGTGCACAGCCCCCAGACCCCCTACCAAGGGGGGTGATTCCCTCAAACCCCTCATAGGTGGGTACCCCCCCACACACTTACATATCAATAGTACCTTATGTACAATTACAAGGTTGAGACACATTTTCCCAATAAGAAGTAGAGTATATTGTTGCAATGTTCATCTTGTTGTACTCAAGTGTTGTAGATCAAGCAAACATTGAAGGATATCAAGATAAAGTATGATGAGCCAATTCCTATTCTATGTGATAACACAATTTCTATCAATATTTTTAAAAAATCAGTGATGCATTCTATTTAAAACCAATCATATATTAATCAGGTACCACTTTCCACTTTCTAAGAGAGAAGGTTGCAACTAAAGAAGTGAAGTTAGAGTATGCATCTACAAAGGATCAGGTTGTAGACATTTTCACAAAGGCACTTGCAAAGGACACATTTTATTATCTTATAAAGAATTTAGGGGTAATTTCCCCTCCTTTCAAAATGGATAGTTGGTGCATCTATCCAAGGGGAGCAATTCAAGTCATATCTTTATTCCTAAACTAATGGGGGATACCTCTCAGGGGGAGCAAGTAGTGGTTGTTGCTGTCAGGAGGAGCATGTATATTGTTTGAAAAAGGAAAGAGAAAGTCCTTTGTCCTTGATGTCAAAGGGAGAGAGATTGAGAGGGACATAGTGTGCACCAAAGAGGTGTGAGGATGGTTTTTCCATCAATAAGAAATGGAGAGATTGTTACAATTTGGTTGTCATCGATGTCAAAAGTTATATGAAGTGTGTTGTAGTCTGGTTGTTTTTTAGAGTCTCTAAGAAATGCTTTGCATTTCTCCGTTGATGATGTTTTGCTCCTACGGATTGGAGGATAGCTTTCTATTGTGTCAAGGCATGTGTGATTCAAGTTTCAAATCATTCAAGTAACCAAAAAGGTGTTCATGAGAGTGGAAGATTGAAAATTTTGTTATTTCTATGAGGATGTTCTCAAAGGTGTAAATATTGGCTTTGTATATCTCCACATTTACAAATATGGTTGTGTAGATCAGAAGTTAATTTTATTGAGATGTGAAGGCATTATATCCAAAGTTTCATGTCAATAATCCTTCCAAAGAGAAAGTTTGTAGTGAAAGTGTTGCCTGGTGATTGGTTTCAATGTCTCTTGGCTTATGTCAACTTGTTGCTACATGAAGTGGTGAAAGGGTTGTATGAGAGTGGAATGTGATGCTTGGTGATGATTTGCAAAGTGTTTTTATGGCTTATCTGGTATGGGGTGTGGTCTGGAATGAAGGTTTTGTTGGCTTATGCTTTTGCTAATGCCGACTAAAGTATGTTGGTGGTGTGCACCACAAGTTCAAGGTTGAGTGGAGTTTAAGGAGTGTTTGAAGGTATATTATGGGTGATGTCGACTCATCTAGGAGAAACATAAATAATTTTTTATCATTCTTGAGTACAACGAATGGATGTCAAGGCCGACATGCTACATGTTATATGTTTTCTGGTTATGGAAAACCTAATATGTATTTTCATAGTGTGTGGATGATTTATTTGGAAGATAATTTAAGATGTGAAGATAGTTTATGACCAGGTTAAGCATCTGTTGGAATCTGCAAGGTGTGTTCCTCTTCCTAGTGTTGCATGTAGTCTTTTGGGTCTTTCCCTCTACACATTTCATTTTCTTGTTGTATCCTAGATGACTTACAAATGTAATATTTTTATTGCAGGCCAATATGTGAAATATAATCAATATAATATCATGCATAAATTGTGGACCTAGTTGATCTAGGGTGATTGAATGAATGTGGAATGATAATTATGATTGTGCAAGTGACTAAAAGAGAAAGAATAGTTGTGGCAGATCATGTCTAGTTTCAATTTGATTATATCCATTTGATAGAAGGCAAGTGAAGAAGTGTGCTTACTTTTTTGCTAGAGGTAGTGAGCCAAAGGAAAAACTTTTTAATTGTTGAAAGCAATGAGCTACTAGGTGACTAAGAAGACATTTGAAGAGGTTGTAAAGTAGAATTGTAATTATCAAAAGAGATTGAGCTTAATACTTAGTTTCAGATAGTGGAAGGATTTTCATTCTGTAATCTTTCCTAAGTGTGTACTTCTCTTCATCTTTCATTTTCTTGTTTATGTGATAGATTTTAAAGCATCTATTTGTTCCAAAGGGTTTGAGATTTATTTGAATATTGATTCACCCCCCCTCTCAATATTCCAGTTTGTTCAATAGTTTGGGGCAGAAAGATATTAGAATCCAAGAGTTAGCCCTAATAGTAAAATGGATTATAAAATTAGACTATGAGAGTGATGAGCCTTGAAAAAATCTTCTAATAAATAATCTTGCCCCCTTTCTAAGAAAAATAAAGGAAAAAATGGAAGGAACTAAGTATGCAGGATATCCTCTTTGGCCAATTTGAGGTTAGAAATTTTACCTTTGTAGTGTTCAATAGCATTTGGAAGGCCTGGAGAAGGGTCAAACATTTGGTTTCCATCATCACTGCATATTCTAATGAGAAGGATTCTTGTGTTCATAATATCTATCCATTTGGTGGAACCTTTGCATGAATGGAAAACCTTTGGCATTGTCACAAAGATGCTTAGTAAATGTCTAGGCATAGCATGGAATAAACGTATTTCAAGATATCATCCATAATGATTGTCTCAAATCATGGGAGTAGTTGAGGTCTAAATTTGGGGTACTATTGTCATAGAAAATGACTTACTCTATGCAGAAACATGCTTTAGAGATTGAAAGGCCTATTGATATGGAAATTGAGGAGGGAGACTTCTATAGAGATTTAAGATGGAAGGATGGCACTCTCTTCTATGATACATCTATAAATAAACTTTATGAAATGCTAACTAACATGAGTGAGATAACTATTTGGCTAAATAGAACATGGTGCATTGACTGGAATGAAAAAAATTGGTCATTTATATCTTACTCGTATATGGGCTAACTCGAGGGAACCAAAAAATCCTTGATTTAAATGGATCTTTCTACTAAAACATTGTTGTTCACCTAGTTTTATAGTTTTATGGAATTCCTAAAGATGTATGTAGCTTGTTTTTAATGTAGAAAAAGGGATCCTAGGTCCTAAATGCAAAGAACCTAGGATGTAAGGGTGCCTTTTTCCACAATACGTTAATATGTAGATCAACAATGTGAATAGATTGACTTTCAATCACAAGGGTGAACCAATCAAACCTGGATTTAAATTTGATTAAGGATGGAAATGGATTGGAAATGATTTGGAATGATTAACCTAATTAGACTATGCTCCCTAATATGAAAAATGTAAGATCTTGACAACTGACAAACAAAAATAGTAATTTGCAGGTGGATCTGGGAAGTGCAGAGTGATATGTACCAACCTAGAAAAGCTTGTTTTAGCCATTATAAGAGGACATAGTTGCCAAGGGCTATATGATTCTTTGATAGAGGGTCCTTCTCAACTTTTGGGGTCCTCTAGTGGTAGATTTGAGACACTTGCTTCCACTTATAGATATTTCAAAATGTCATCAGTAAATTCTATAAATGAGTTTTTATGGTTTGATAAATTTTAGGGCTTTGAATGTAAGAATGGATGATTTGTCTTCAATCTTCCTTCAATCCTCTTCAAACCTGTAACCTACATATTCAAAGAGAGAAAATGTTGGGCCACTTAGGGGCTTGCCTTAGTCAAACCTCGTGTAAGTGTTTCCACTTCCACAAAGGTAATGTCAATGATAGGAATGCTAATTGAAAGGAAGGAATGATGAAATCACACAATGTTGCAAATCACCACCCTTCGATGGATTCCTTGAAGGATTGAAGTCATGCACATCACCTCAAGGATATGGATCTTTCTTTATTGAATGCTTGAATTCTTTGGAGACCTACAACAAGGGTTAGCCTTCACAAAACCATGATAACATGAACACGTGAACTCACATACACTTTCACATGCTACTTGGATCTTGAATTGCTGCAATAAACCTCTGAAATAATACTCTTGACTTGCTCTTGAATGTTCTCAATTATCACCTCTTGCTAAATTATTTCACTTCTTTCCTTCTAGTTTCAAATGATGAAATGACTAGATATTTATAGGCATTTATCCAATTTCTCAAAATTTAGATCCCATAAGCTAGCACTTGAAATATAAATTCAAAATGTTAAAATATTGCCAACATTTTCAAAAATGGGTCTTGGTAAGAAGGGGGACCCATACACCCAAGGGTGTATGGGTCCTAACCCAAATTTCTAAGACACCGCATGTCGTGAACAACATGAGTTGGATGCATTTATTCAATGCTTGTATTTTATTAAAAAATGGTACGAATGGGCTCCAAAATACATAATCTTGGGACATTATGGGGTCAATTCTAGGGTCATTAATTTAGGGGGGAAATAGTGTGAAATTGTTAAGGGTGACAATTTTCTACACTACATTTATCCCCCAATTTAGTGAGAGTATGAACTTATGCTCAGACTCACACTAAAGTAGAAAATGTATGTCAAGAGGGGTCTGATTGTACAAATGTTGAAGAGATATGATGACTAAGGATCAAGGGGGATGGCCAAGCCCCCAGGATCCAATATCCACTGGCACACCAACATAAGCACAAAGGAACACATGCACATGTATGATATGCAAGAAGATAACATACACAAACATACATGTCAAAAAACATGAATCATACACGATCAAAACACACATGACATTATGGAACATAAAGATGAAAATGAAATGAAAAAGAAAATGATGTAAACACAATGAAAACTTGAAGAATATACACAATAAGGACAACATGAAAACACAACGTTAGTACTAAAAATATTTGAGTCAATAATGCAAAGAGACCTCAGTCTTAATTTGTCTTAAATACCAAAATGTCATCCACTGAATAAATGTTAGCTCACATGAGGACTAGCAAGTTGTGTTATGCCACATCACTCATGAAACACATGGCACCACTAGAAAGAAAGTTGTACTATGCTAGGTGTCTATGTTAAAAGGTGTTCATGACTCACACCATAGCAAAGTCCAATATTTGGTAGGTGAATAATGAACCAGGAGACACATGGGCAAGGGAAGTTCGATATTCACTAGGTGAGCCCTCAAGTCAATGTAAAATGAGAGAGACGCACTAGGTCTACAAGGTGTGCCTATAACAAGGTGGGAAAAATGAGAAACACACACTAGGTCTACAAGGTGTTCCCATAACAACCATAGCAAGAGTTATACTCCCTAATAACCTTGATAAGGTGCCACAAGATGCTATGTCAATGCTACACTAAGTTCAACTCTCGTGAACAAAGTGGAGCAAAAATTCCAACTTTTAACCTCATGGGGGATGAATATGTCAAGGTTTAACATCTCAGGGGACAAATATGCCAAGGTTTAATTTCACTGGGGATGAATGTGATAAGGTTTTTAAAAGCTCAAGGGATGTTGTAATAACATCACAATAAAAGATAACAATCAAAGGGGTTTTTCTTAATACATGAAGGTCACTCCTTAGTGAACATCACACATGACATCGTGCCACCAAGAGAGGACAAGTCGAGGAATAGAAAATTACACCTTAGGGAACACTAGTCATAGCATTGCCACCAAGAAGAACATCATACACCAAGAAAAGTCACACTCTTATGGGACGTCAAGCTTAATATCACCACAAAGGAGGCACGTCACATGGATTAACAAGACCACACTTTGGTTGAGAAAATATCTCTCCTTGATAGATACAAAAATATGTACAAAGTTTCTCAAACACTTATAGCAAGACAGTGGACTCCAAGGGTGTTTGAGTCCCCTTGAGTTAAGAAAACTGAAAAATTAAATTTGTATGTTGTTTAATGTTACTATTTATGTTTGCGCATGGCTTAACAATGACTATTTTCCAGAATTTATTCAATTTAAAACAATGTAATTCAAATGCAAATGTGCAACAATAAAGGACAATTTTGAATGCAATTTATAGATCTTAATCATGAAACAACTACCTGATTCTAAGATGCAAAATACTAAAAAATGATGATTTGATGCAAACTTGAAACAAAATAATACAAATTTTCACTTGTTTTTGACCTTTAAGTGAAAGATGCAATTTAAATGTTGTAAGTACTAAACTTGCAGATGTTAAACTTTGACAAACATTATCATATAATTCAAGCTAAACAAAGCAAACCAAGTACTCCTATGAGATATTCAAACATACTTCATGATGCAAAAAAATAATAAAAGATCAAAGAAACTAATTGAGAGCATACAAAAAGCATGTGCAAAACCTATCCCATATTGGGAGTGGTGATCCTTTGAATGTAATAATGGAGAATTTATCTTCAATCTTCCTTCAATACTCTTCAAACTTGTAACTTGCACATTCAAAGAGAGAAAATTTTGGGATATTTAGGGGCTTTCCTTAGTAAAACCCCATGTAAGTGTTTCCACTTTCACAATGGAAATGTCAATGATAGGAATGTTAATTAAAAGGAAGGAATGATGAAATCACACAATGTTGCAACTCACCACCCTTCAATGGCTTCCTTGAAGGACTGAAGTCATACACATCACCTCAAGGATATGGATCTTTCTTTCTTGAATGCTTTGTAGACCTACAATAAGGGCTATCCTTCACAAAACCATGATACCATGAATACATGGACTAACATAAATTTTGACATGATGTTTGGATCTTGAATTGCTATAATAAACCTCTAAAATATTTCTCTTGACTTGCTCTTGAATTTTCTCAATGTTCACCTCTTTTTAGATTCTTTCACTTCTTGCCTTCTAGTTTCAAATTATGAAATGACTAGGTATTTATAGGCATTTATCCAATTTCCTGAACATTGGATCTCGAAAGCCAACACTTGGAATTTGAATTCTAAATGTTAAAATACCACCAACAACATGCCCAAAAATGAGTCTTAGCTAAGAAGGGGGACCCATACACCCAAGGGTGTATAAGTCCTAGCCCAAATTTCAAGGACATTGCATGTCAGAAACTATAATGACCCATTCTAAATTATTACTAAAATAATATTATTGCAATGACATATAAATATATTCAAATTAAAAATACATAACTAAGAAGCTATAGTCAATCATAGCAACACATGTCTAATTAAAATGAGTCAAGATTTATATAGATTCAATTCAAAATTAATTTATAATATCAAGTTTGACTTGGCTCTTAAGGCCACAAAGTCAATACATTGTACCACTTTTACATCAAGGTTACATCAAGTTTACATCATAGACTAAATATTCGTGTATACATCTAAAGTTCCTCTTGACGCTCACCTCCACTGGTGGATGAGAACATGGTTGTAGTGCTTTACCGCCCAACCATGAAGCTTACGCTTCCCCAAAATTCTTCCAACTTAAAGAATACCTAACCCTGCATGGAAAGTTTAGCAAGAGAACAATCTGCAAGGTGGAATCTAGTGTGTGCCCATAAATCAACATGCATTTCTATCTACAATTTAGAAAAGAGAATGCAAGATCTATGCTAGGAATGGCAGAGAGTTTCATCACATAATCCATACATACAGAATGAACAAAATTGTTTGGTCAAGCATATAAATATTGTTGCAACAAAAAGAATAGGTTTTGGTAAAGAAAACCTATACACTTTGATCTCCATCTCGACACCCGTCCTGGAAGGTAACTTTCAACATCAAGTTATCTCATAACAACTAACTACCCTCTAACAACATCTCACACTAGGTGCTCTAGTCTACTAGGAATTGTTGTTCTATTCAATTAATAATTCAAAAATAAATCTAATGGAAATTGATCAAACATCATCCATTCCAATTAAAGCACATGTCACAAGATTACTTCATTGTAACTAAGTATTCAATTAAGAATAAAGAAATAAATTAGGAAACAAAAGAGGGTATGTCACAAGTATGTGTATGTACATAGACAAAGGTCTACGCGCATACAAATATATGTGCCTACTTAAGTTATGAATTTGTGCATACATTCTAAATTCAAAACCAATAGATCAGATTTCTATCATAAAAATAATGTTATAGAATATCATATAGTCTATCAATTTACATGAGGTGAGAATTTTAAGAACAAATCCGATTGAACAATTTCCTATGTACTATTCTGTTGTTTGTATCAACCATGCTATGATAACAAACTATTCTATTGTAATCACACATTTACTGTTTAACTGAATGATGCTATCTGCAACTAAATAAACATAGTTTATAACAAAATAATGCTATTTACAATTGAACACTTATTGTTTATAACATAATAATGTTGTTTCCAACTAAAGAGTTATAGAACAATATGGTTTCCAGCTAAACAATTACAATGCAATTTTGTTTCCAACTAAACAGTTACAGAATGATGTTGTTACATATAAAGTATTCAATGTTTATAATCGAACAATATTGTTTTCAACTAAATAATTACAAAAGAATGTTGATTCATGTAAAACGTTCATAGTTTATAACAAAAGAATGTTGTTTGCAGCAAAGCATTCACTGGTTACAATAGTGCAATGTTGTTTGTAGCTAAACAGTTCTAGCTTATAACAAAACGAGGTCTTCTACAACAAAACAATCATGGTTTACATTCGTACAATACTATTTATAGCTAAACAATTATAATTTATAAAGAAACGATGCAGTTTGGCAATAGTTTATAGTTATAGCTCCAAATTTTCCTTTGTTTTGATAATCCAAGCTTAACCATTCTAAACAGTTGTACATAAAATTCCATGTAAAAGATAACCCAGTGAAGTTGTTATTACTTTTGAAAGGTATTTAAAAGAAACTAAATGGCATGCTAACTATTTTATCAACAAAGATAAAATATTTAAAATCAACAAATAAATCTTTTCTAGGATCGAGTTGAAAACCCTCATTCACAGTTAGCATACTATATTTTTATTTTGTTTTATGAACAAACCACGGTCGTTGGCTATGAATTTATTCAAGGTGTCCAAGGTAGTAGTCATAATACCTACCCTCGGTCAATAGGTAATCTTTCCAAGAATGCTTGGGAATCATTAATGATGAATGCAGATCTATGCTACTACACATGCAAAAAATTGAGGGAATGAATTCATCATTCAACCTTCAACCTTTATGGACTAGGCAACATGGAATCACATTGTCTTTGTGATAGAACAAGGTTTATACAATCTACAAGAAATAAGAGAAACCCATATTACAGTGTTGGGTGGCATAAGCCCATCATCGCTCTTGGCAATGAGACATACAAGAACATAAGAGATACCCTTTGATGACAGGATCGAAAGGGGTGGCTTCACACTGTAGAGCGACCATCAAATGGATGACAATAATGATCAAAATAAATTGTATATCAAATTCTTTCAGTGGTGGATTCGGCCTACCCTTAAGAGGGTGGCAAAAAGTTATAACACATAGCTCTCCAAAAGTTATAACACACAGCGCTCCATTCACAGGCCTATCAGGATTTCCTTGATAGCCTTGTGAAGATATTTCTAACTAGAAAACATCCATCCTATGCACAAGACCATCGACAATAAGTCTTACATGGTATTTTATAGTTGGCCATCCAAGCCATGGGTGATTCATACACATGCAAATCCAGGCATAGAAACAACAGTTCCATGCTTATACTCAAAAAAATATACAACTCGTATAAAATGCATAAGAACTTTAATGATAAATCTTCATTCAAAATGATGTAATCGGCATGATAGTGATTTGGATTGGCATAGATAATAGAAATAATGTAAAATGAAATGAAAAGCAACATTTTTAATGAAAAGAACACCAAGTACCTTTGTAATTGAGGATTTCCTTTGGATTTTTCCCACTATGATTGGTTGAACAACCCATTCACTATGAGATGGTGTCGATGTTATCTTCCAAAATAGCAATTTTTTCATTTTTACAGCCCTTCACTAAAGGGGTTATTTTTTGAATGATAATTGGCATTGATTATTTGTTGCCCCTCTCATAATTTGATTTCTTCCTTAATGTCGATGGAAGACCATGACCTTCATGAGATTTCCTCATGATTTTCATTTAGATTTCAAAGAGTTTGATATTGATGATATCAGTAATCAAATTCAATTGAAAATAAATGTATATATATTTATATGACATTCATTCATATTCACTTATATTTTTTCTTTAGTTTCTATATATATATATATATATTTGAAGAGGTTTATGTGATCCATATGCCAACATTTAATTAAATAAAGAACTTTTAAATTTCATTTCGAGCATCAATATATTTGAACAAAAAGGGTTTTTTACTTAATTTCATATAATGAAATTCTTATCCTTTTTAATCATACTTTAAAATACATACTTTCATTTTCTTCCAATTTCTCAAAACATAGAATTTAGGTAAACAATTTAAACTTGAAATCATGGATCTTCTTTTTCTACAATCCATCCATTTTCAATCATTGGGACAATTAAAATTATGAAATTTGTTCTTCTATATATGCAAAAAGTCCAAATGCAAGTCATCATGCCATTTGTGTTGTGTGCACCCAGATTCCATCTAAATTACTGTTTGATCTGAAATGATCCTACTTCAACCGTGTTCTCATCCTTCAACCTATCATCCTGCAACTGCACACACTTGCACTTGTCGAGATTCATTAGTAACATTCAAATCATAGTAACATATAAGATAATTCAAAAGATCACATAGTCAATGGCGGTCAAATTCTTTCAACCTTTTCGAAAAATATCAAAATTTCCATTCAACATATTGAATTTCCCCAATAATTCAATTTATCATATTATAATCAAAAATTCCATAAATTTGCATTATGAAATCCTTACCCTCTTGGAAGAGACGTCATCTCGATGTCTATTAAATCAAAATTTAAACATATATATCTATTTCAACATCACATCAAATTGTTCCAAATCAAAACATCATAATATTTCAATCCAAATTTTTCAAATAAAAATTATTAAGGTGTTTTTCTCAAGAAAATAAATGTGGAAAGGAGCATTCTATTTCTTTTGTATCCTCCCAAGTGGCACCATCTTTGAAGCGCTGGTCCCATTGGACCTTAAACTATGCAATATCTTAGCTCTGCAACTTAACGTTGTGTCTATCCAAGATTCTAATGGGCTCCACTAGCACCACTCTTGGATCTTGTACCAGCAAGGATTTCCAATCAAGCACATGAGTTGTATTGGGATGATATGGCTTAAGAAAAGAAACATGGAACACATTATGAAGTTGAGCCAAAGTAGGTGGTAGAGCTAGTCTATAAGAAATTGGGTTAATCACTTCCAAAACTTCAAATGGTCCCACATATCTTAGGGACAACTTGGAAGACTTTCCAAAGGCAATAGAAATTTTATGAGGTCTGACTCTTAAGAAAACTTTGTCCCCTACCGTAAACTACCTAAGGGTTTTGTTCTTGTCAAAAAACCTCTTATGTCGGTTTGCTGCCTCTTTCAGTCTACTCTTGATGACTCTCATTTGTTCCATTTCCTTAAGAATTTTAGGTCCTACTATGATCCTATCCTCTAATCTATCCCAACTGATAGGTGTATGATACTTTCACCCATAAAGAGCTTCAAGCAGTACCATACCTAGAGATGTGTGATAAGAGTTGTTGTAAGCAAACTTTACCAATGGTAAATATTCTTCCCACTTATGTTGTTGGTCCATACAATACATTTGGAGGAGGTCTTCGACTACCTGATTCACCTTCTCTTTTTTTTCGTCAATATGAGGATGATAAGTCGAGCTGAAATTCAATTTGGTTCCCAATGCGACATTCAGCGTCATCCAAAATCTTGAGGTTATTCAAGTGTCTCTATCAGAAATAATAGTCTCTAGCACCCCATGCAGACAAAAGATCTCCTAGAAAAATTTCTTGGCTAGGTTTAACAATCCGTCCTTAAGGTTTCCTGGAATAAAGTGGTCAACCTTGGTCAACTTATCAATCACAACCAAGATAACATCATGTCGAATCTTGCTCAACAAAAACCCTTGTGTGAAATCCATACTGATCACTTGCCATTTATATTCAGGTATATCATGAGGATACAATAGCCTGGCTAGATGTGCATGCTCAGCCTTGACTCGCTAGCACTCTAGGCATCTGGCTACATACTCCACTACATCCTTCTTGAGATTAGGCCAAAAGTAAAAAGTTTTCAACTTTGTGGTCATCTTGGATACCCTGGGATGTCATGAATAAGATGCATTATGAACCTCCTCTAAGACCAACTTCCTCAGCTCTCCAGAGTCTGGAATATACATCCTTCTCTGTTATCTTAAAATGCCATCCAATTCAATCTCATACCCCTCGAACCGATGATCTGATTGGTTCTCTACTAGGGCATTCTTCACTCTCTCATAGTGCTCATCCCCTGGTAGATGCTATATCACCTATTGTATCAAGTTAGAACTTGTCGAGATCATCGTTTCCATATGTCTTCCTCTACTAAGAGCGTAAACCACTCGTTTCTCTTTTCCTTTTATATACTCAATTCTAAAGTCATACTCACTAAGGAATTCCAACCATCTTCTCTATCATGCATTAAGGTTTGGTTGAGTAAAAATATATCTCAATCCCAAGTGGTCTCTCTTGAGTTCGAATGGATTCCCCAAGAGATAATTCCTCCACATTTGTAAGGCATGAACTATTGAGGCTAATTATAAATCATACGATGTGTAGTTCACCTCGTGCTGCTTAAGCTTCCTTGATTCATACGCTACCACTTGTCCATCTTCCATTAATATTGCTCCCAATCCCTCTACTAAAGCATCTATGATTATTGTGAATCTTCCATTAGGATCAAGAATGGTTAGCACCGGTGCTGTCATGAGCCTCTCCTTCACGAGTTGGAATGCCTACTCACATTTCTCGATCCATTCAAACAGTATTCCCTCTCTTTGGAGTGATGTGAAAGGAGATGCAATCTAGGAGAACCCTTGCACAAACTTCCAATAATATCCTATGGGGCCCATGAAACTATGAACTTCTAACACATTTTGAGGCACTGGCAATTCAACAATTTCCTTGATTTTATCAAGGTCTATAGAGACTCCTTCAAATGAAATAAGATGGCGTAAATAGTGCACCCTGTCTTGATAGAACGAACACTTCAATAGCTTCCCAAAGAGTTTATTTTCTCTTAGTCATTGTAGAACTATCCTCAAGTTCCTATCATGCTTTTCAATGGAGTTTCAATAGACTAGGATGTCATCAATGAATATTGGGACAAATTCATCTAAACAGTCTCTGAATACACTATTCATGAGGTTCATAAAAGTTGCTAGAGCATTAGTTAGTCCAAAAGGTACCACAGTGAACTCATAATATCCATACTAAATTCAAAAAGTGGTCTTTGGAATATCTTCTTCCTTAATTCTAAAATGAGGGTACCTCGACCTGAGCTCAATTTTGGAGAACACTGTCACTCCCTTCATCTGGTAAAACAACTCATCAATCCTTAGGAGTGGATATCGGTTCTTAATGGTTTCCTTGTTCAACATCCAAAAGTCTATACACAGATGCAAGGTTCCATCCTTCTTTTACACAAATATGACTGGTGTTCCCTAAGGAGACACCCTGGGTCTAATAAGCCCTTTGTTCTGCAATTCCATTAACTAGACTTTCTACTCATAGACCTTGGTGGTGGTCATCTAATAAGGTGCTTTAGATTGAGGCTTAGCTCTTGGTACAAGGTCAATAGAGAAGTCAAACTCTCATTTTGGAGGCAACTTTTTGAGTTCATCAGGGAATGCATCCTAGAACTCCTTGAGAATAGGATAATCATCTAAATACGATTCGTTGCTATTAGGGTTATTGATATGCACAACATAGATTGTACACCCCTTTCGACAAGCCTTCTTGCGATAAATTGCAGAAATTTATCTAAGCTCTAAGGTTCTTTGCATTTTGTAAATATTGACTGGGTTTCCATAATCATCCAGACAATTGACTATCTTATCCTCATAGTTCACTATAGCCTTATGCTCACTTAACCAATTTATTCCCAAAATTACATCATATGAGTCTAAAGGTGCCAAATATAGGTTGACCTAGGTTTGGAAGGTTGAAGCTCTAACTCGCTACAAAAGAGACAAGCATCTACCCTCCACTCTGCTTGATTACCATACTAGATTTTCCATGAGTTTCCCATACATCTAGGTCTAATTGGTATCTTGGAAATTACTCTAGGATCTATAAAACATTTAGTAGCTCTAATATCAATTAAAATGGAGACAATTTGGCCATAAAGCTTACCCATCAGCTAAATTGGTGAAGCCTGATAGTCTACCTGCCTATTATCCACTACAACATGGATATAGTGATGTTGATTCTGCTAATAATTTCCTTCCTTTTGCAACTTCGACCGTTGTGGGAAATTTGAGGCATAATGATCACCTCCATGAGTATAGCACTTGTCACATGGCCCTTTGCGACCTCCTGGTTTGTCCTCTCTGAAGCCCTTCTACTTTTGGTTGTCTTTACCCTTTGTTGATCATCAAAGCTTGTGCCTCTTCAATAGTCTTATGGGAAATTCAGCAAGTAGGGGCCTGATTTGTGCCTCACTAAATACCTTCAGGATTTTTATAGAAAGTCAACTCTTGTCTAGGTTTTGGAGAAAATGGTAGAAGGAAATGTAAACATAAAACATAAAAATGGCGATGTGCCAAAGCTTTTACAACATTTCAAACCCAATATTTCCCATGAGTGATATAATTAGACACAAAATACCACAACCCTTCATTGTTGGAAAGAGAACAAACAACAAAGGCTAACAACAAGCACAGTGTAGACTTTCAAATATTTACACAATAAGTGTTCATTAAGGTCCGATCAAACATAAATATTTCTAGGGTTAATAGAAAAACATTCAGAAATTGTACAAACTCTCTCTCCTAATACAACACAGTATAACAAAATTACAACCTTTCAAAAAAAAATAGAGAAATCGATTGACATAATCCAGTTTTCACAAGTTATTATTCTACCATACAAGCATATAGCATGTAAATCAACCACTTAAACTATTCAAATTCATCTTGACATAGTGTTTCATTTAGATCAAAAGTATAAAGAAAGAAATCTTGATAAAGGCCATGCATGCACAGTCTCAAAAATTCCTTCTCAATAATTTGTGCTTTAAATATAAAATGAACTTTAAAACAGAGGTTGGATACCAATTTGACAATAGTTTGAGCTTTAATAGATATAACATGCCAGAGAAAAGCAGTTCTACAACTATACTTCTAAAAATAGTTCTATAAACTAAGAAAACTAAAGAAACTTTTCCTCGGCAAAGGAAACTGAAACTTGGAATCCCACCCTTTCCTTTGTCACCACCTCTCATTTATAGTTGTAAAAAGAAGAAAACACCGCCACAACACAAAATTAATTGCTACCAGATGTTGGAATTTGATAACGCATGATCTGATCATAGATCTTTAGTTAGGTCACAACAATCTTTACTCATCAATTCTCAATTGTTGCATTAATTCTCTTCAGATATTTAGTAAAGATAACTATCTGTAAACAATCAAATCCTAGAAAATAGCCTGGAAAAAGGTCCAGTTAACTATTCACGTCATCTAATGAATATAGCTCCTTGAGAAAATCTCCAATGAGTTGACACGTGCCCTGAATCTCTCTCGAAAGGAAGGAAAAAATAAAATCCGCGCAACCACCATGTGGAAAATTGCATGCCTTCCTAATGACTTTACTCAAGTGTGGGCTCATCTGAAGCCAAAAATATATACAAGATGAAAATCAAAATGATCAAGGAAAAAATGCTTCACAGTTCCGGTGACTCACAGGGGGTCTTCACTTGCCGAGGCACAAACCTAGGCCTCTGGGAATTCTTGGAGTTTGAGGAAAGTAGAATGTTGCGCTTCCCAATCTCCATATGTCAATTGGATGAGAGTACGGATGTGCCTATATGCTTGCTCCAGCTCAAAAAAATCTTTGAAAGAAACAAGTCCCCACCTAGAAGAAACTACTGCAAGGTGATAATAAAGTCGAGAAAGAGGAAAAATATCACACTCAATATCATCAGCTGTGGGTGTCACGCTCGAACCCAAGAGCTATGTAGAAGTTTGGACCTTACACCAAATTGCATATGTGACCTGCTCAACTGTCACCACATCTCCATCTGATGAAAGAAGAGGAGGTAGCCCGAAGTCAACCAAGACACCGAAGTTCTTCTTGATTTCAATGACCCGCTTTTTTAGCACTTTTTGACACTCCTTACACTTTGATGCAACCTTGTGGCAGTTGATGATCTCATTTGCTTTGATGGAAGTGGCCCTCTAATCGGGAATCCCCACATTTCTTAGGGCCTTATCCATGGCCACACACAATTTGGAAATAAAGCTTTGTGATTCTGCCAGTCAAGGTGAACATGTTTGCATAAATTGATTATCCATCAGGCCAACCTTAACACTCAATTCCCAAACATCTCTTAAGAATTGTAAAGCGGGCCCCAGAATGGAAACAACAATTGTGATCCACTCCTAATGTGTAGATATTAGCTTCTTCATTATCAGAAGGGCTCCAGATCCTCGTGCAGTAGCTAACTCCAATTAAACTGAGCCTCTCTTGCTCTTGTGCTTTCCTCCATTTGACTCCTTTCTCTGAGGGCATTCGTTAGTTCGGAGCTTAGCCTTCTGATCTCTTGCTTTGACTTTTATGCTTCTACATGGCCCTTCTAAAGATCATCAAAATTTTGATATCAAACACCATCCAACTCTCTTCTCATACTTTCCTAAGCATGTTGGTGCTCTGCATTCATTTGGCGCTCAGTGGCCAACTCAAATTTCAATCTTTTAATTTCAGCATAAAGCTAAACTTGTTCACCCTGGGCCTCCGCAAGTAACTTGGATTTCTCCACTTGCTGACTTTGTACTTGTCTTATGCGAGTTATCTCAACATCTCTTTCCCAAATTTAGTTTTGTTTCCTACTCACCATTTCCTTCACATTTATCAACTCTACCTTGTGCTTCTTCAACTTTCTACCCAGCCTCTCATAGTCCACATATACCACCTTCTATGTGGCCTTAGCTAGGACCACTTTTTCTTGCAAGTGAGTTTCGTTCAAATCCAGGCCCATGGCTTTGATGTCATAGTCCTCCATTTACATCTATCCCTTGGGCTTGGACACGAGTGGTTGCATGGTAGTGATTAGCAGAGAGTTCTTCTCTTCATTGAATCAAGCTTCAATCTTCTTGGTGGCAGGAAAAATGGCATTCTTTAACAGTAGTTTTTGCTTTATAGCCTATCGGGCCTACTTGGTCATATTGAAATGGTCCTGGAGACTCTAGGGGACATTGATGCTCTATGCTACAATGGAAGCACCAGGAGGGATTCCAAAAAAGGTGATAGAAGGATAAACTTTAGATGTATGAGCATGTGGGGATGAAAATGGAGTGTTATCATGGAAAAAGGCGGGATACCAAATTGACGTTGGGCAAGGGAAAGACCAATCGGGATGAAAAGAGAAATGGGTTGAAGGAGAAGTCCTTCCTAGAAGTAGACAAGCTAGGAGTGATGGGTAACATGGAGGTTTTTTCTCTTTCCATGGGGGCCCTTGATAGGGTGATTAAAGAAGCAATAGCAGTAGAAGCGGATGATGCTTGTTCGACACGCTGGGTAACTTCGGAACATTTGTTAAAAGTGGTAGGGGGTGTGTTCAGGATTACCAACTCAAGGTCTAAGGATGGAGGATTCCCTTCCATGAGAGGGGGCAGAGGAGTAACCAGAGATGCAGAGGAAGAAAGAAGAGAGGGAGTAAAACTCACTTGGGTCGCGGTGGTCGGAACATTTTGTAGGGCAGACTTTGCTTCTTCCTCTCCTTGGGTTGTCATGTCGGGTGCGCCTAGATCTTGGACCTGTCTTCTCTTTGCATGATTGGAACTGGTATGTTCTGATCCTCTAAGAATTGATCCCTCTAAAACTTGGCCCTTGATGACCATAGCAAACCCTCTTGGGGACCATCGGGTCCTCTTCCCTTTACTTTGGGCACTGGCAGAGGAAGTGGCTTGTGAGTCCCTTTGCTTCAAATCTCTCCAACCTTCGGATTCCCGAGGATGAGAAGTGCAATGTGGAATTTGATCCTCGTCAATTTCATGGCTGGTCTCTAGATTGCTATTATCAGAATCGACCTCCCAATCATATATGTCCTCAAACTCCTCGTCATGTGGCTGAAAGTTATCGAACGGGGCACTGGGGCATTTCATTTCTTCTCAGAATCTCTAGAAGTCTGCCTTTCTCCTTTCCGACCATCCCTTGCACTTCAACTGCATGTTGATGGATTCTCCCATTGGGATGTTCTTTTGATACTCTACCTATGACACATAGAAACTCAACCACCTTGGTCTCTTGAGTGGAATGTGAGCCAATTCAATATATACCTCCAACCTTTCTTGAGTCGGACTCCCGCTTCTCTCAAAATATTCCCGACTCTCATGTTTCAAACTGAAGTGCTTTGTTGGGTTATAGTCCCACTTGTCACAAATGAGAACTAAACCTACAAATTCCAGTAGATTTGTGAGCTCACCCTTGGCCTTCCGCTTGTTCAACATTACCCGACTATTAGCAATTGTGAGGGGAAGCAGGTATATCTTGTTTTTTTTCTTCCGACGCCATAGACGTTGTCAACAAGGATTGTCTGATGGCATTCCTCCAACACGAAGACTATGTCTATTACAAATATAGGGAGTCAGAAAGGCTCCCTAGCAAAACCATGAAATATGGTAAATATGAAATCCTCTCCCAAGAAATAATCCATCATGGTCGGAAAATTTTCCATCCACTATGTGACCTCAGGAGAGAAATGGCCCATAGGGCGTGGCAACAAATCTTGAAGCACTGGCCTTAGAAAATAATCTACAAACCAATAATAACCCCCTATTTTCAAAATCACATGGGTCCACATAGAAATAGGTTGATGAAAACCCCTTACATCTAGCCTAGACACTGGTATATTTCTCTCTAGACACTCAAAATTTTGATGCAAAACTAAATGATCCAAGAAAGAGGAATACTTGAACTTAGACTCAGTGCTATAATTTTTCAGTTGCTCTAGCATGTTTCCAACTATCACCTCAGCAAAATCATAATATTTCTATCTCTTTTCCTTCTTTAGCACAAAATTCAGGTCCATCTAAAAAGGATGAGCCTCTTCATCATTATCAAGGCCAAAAACCTAGGCCAACATTGAGAATACAAATTGTGTGTCCTTCTTGAATTTCCTACATAAAAGAGGAAAGAGAAGATGACCCTTCTCTGGCCATTCCTTTGCTTCATCCTCATAAAAATTCATTTCCCTGGCCATTTCTTCCCCGAAGATGTCCATCTTTTCTTCATCAAAATTTTCAGCACCCCAGGTCGTAGGGATACACAACATATCCCGTATGGCTTCGATAGATATGGTCACTTTGATCGTGCTACCTTCAATGGTTTGTCCTTTTGTTGAATCTTTTGGCACATCATTAACCAGCTTTGGGCATGGGTGTACGACAGGCAGTATGAACTATGGTAGACCACAATTCTAGAGCCAAAACACAAAACCCTCAAATGGCTCATTCTCCACCATTCTTTGAAACACTCCCTCCCTAAAATTTTTAGGGTTAGCTGACAACCTGGGGTCAAAAACATTGTTGAAAATATCCTACACCACCTCCCTTGGGATGCGTCTTTCTAGTTGCACCTTTTTACAAAATTTGAATGGCCACTCCTCGAGTGTTGGAGCATTGGTGAATGAGTTCCGCCCAAAAATATTGGTGTAACTAGGTCTTTTGCTTGAAGTTATAACTTTTCTACCAAAGGTTGATGTTTCCACCATGGCTATATTAGGAAGTTGCAAAGAGTTTCCTTAATGAAAATGGCCACTTTCTTTTTGCTTCTTTGGAAAATCTACTTCTGAGTGCAATTAATTTCCTCACTTGTACATGCAATTAAGGCTATGTTGTTACTATTGGTCCATTAAATGCTTCCATTGAGGCGATACGTGTGGATTTGAGATGTGTATCCCTTGGGAATGCCAAAAATGCTGCGAGAATGGAATTAGTGCATTCTCCTCACCACCTTCTTTCACAAATAACTCATTGTATTGGAACACATGGTTTTAGCTACCAGAAACATGTTGAAGTGATGCAAGGTACCTTTGAAAAGATTTGCCCATTAATTTGTCAGAACTTAGCACGTTAATCCATGTCTTTTCACATAAGTAAGTTGGATGGTGTTGATGATGGAAAAGGACACATGTCAACAATCGACATATGAGAGCATTTACTCCCAACGCCCAAATTTATTTCTCGAGACCTATCAAATTCTCCATATGATTTATCTACCTTCCTCCATTTTGCCTTGATATTTTCCTATTGTCATCCAGCAAAAAATGGACTTTCTATTGGTTGGGTTTGTTAGCTTATCTTTTCTATATATAGTTATTCCACCTTATGCAATATCCATTCAAAAATATAGCCTTTTAAGTTTAGCAAGCTTTTCGCTATTTCTCATTCCACCACAATTCATTGCTTCTTAGAATGTCAGCTGGCCTAGGCACTCCTATTTGGCTCCTCCCACGAAGGCCATAATATTGCTTTGTGGGAGAGGTCACTAGTGATAGAATTAAGTGCTTGGTGAAGAAGTGTGACTTCCTTGCCTTGTTTGTGGTTAGGTGGGTAGTTGGCCAGGACTTTTTTGATGATGAGAACTAGCTCTAGAGAAACTGCAATGCTATTTCTTGCTTTGTCACCTCCTTGCTTGACCTTAACGTGGCCAAACCCATGATAATTGAACTATGCTACTAGATGTTTGACGCATCACTGATGGAAGGGCTTGGCAATATAGTGCAAGTGGCTATCCTTAGCATTGGTATCCTGACCACCATGGATCTCCGCAAGCATGTGGACTTTGGGATAGACGTACCCTAGTTTCCCTTCCTTTTTAAATTTTGCACCATGGACCTTGAGATGCACCACTCATCTTCACAACCAACGGCCATCTACCTACTACATGTGCAACATGTTCCTGGGCTCACTTAGAGGAAGCACTTCAAATTTCTGGTGCAAAGCCATAGTGACTAGGCCTTTGGTCTACACACTGTGGAGCCTACATGTGTTGTGTTTTTATCCCCCCTTTTTTCCCTGATAGATAGAAAAGAAGAAGAAGAAGAAAACTTGATGATGAGACCTTTTGCTTATTGGACAATGGTTAGAGGCTTTTCTTTACTGTTTTTGCACGTTGCCTCCCTTTTGCATATTTTTCTCTGTAACTCTGTTTGGGTTTGCTCGAGAGAGCCTCATGTTTTAATTCAAGCCTCAGGCTTTGTATTACACTATAATTTTTTTATTATAATATAATAAAAAAAAGTTGCTTCCTTTGTATTATTAAATGGCTTATTCTCAAAATTTAGAATGTATTTACAAAAAAATTTACATATGGTACATAACTATTAAAATTTTTAAAGAACTGCATATTTTAATGGAATGGTTTTAGATAAATACCATTCACCGGTTATCTAAAGTGTTACCTTCCATATCTTTGAGTTCATCCAGATTATTTTCCTTTCACACGCTAGTTCAGAAGGGTCCCTTCCATAGCGCTTCAAATTTTCTATGTTGCCCTAGTTTTGTAGTACGTTCATCATACTTTAGCACTAGGCTCCCTTCTCTAAATTTTGGGTTAGAGGTCTTGTTGAACCATCACTTTACTATCTATTGAAGATTGATCATGGCTTCGTAAGATTTTTCTATGTCTTCCTCCAGTTTGAGGAGTTTCGCGAACCGTACTTCCATTCCATCACTTTCTTCAATTTCCAGGGCTTTCAGTAATTGTAAGGCAAGAATTTCTATGGAAACAGGTAGCACTACCTCTCTTCCATAGAACATTTCATAAGGGGGGGTCTTCAGGATTTTTTTGGGAGTGATCTAGTCCACCCACAAAGTAGCTCATAGGTGCTTATGCCAATCCCTTTGTCATTTCGACCTAATACACTTGATTAAATTAATTAGGTTTTTGTTGGTTGACTCCGCTAACCCATTTCCTTGTGGGTAGTGTTCGATGTAGTTTTAAGGAAAATCTCATGTCTGATAGAAAATTTTGACATCCCTAAACCTACAAAGGCTTGGGAATTTTCGGATATGATGGTTTTGGGCGATCCAAATTTGGCTACCAACTCTTCAAGAAAATTGACAATTTTCCCCTATGTGGCATTTTTTAGGGCTACGATTTATGTCCACCTTGTGAAGTAGTCAGGCATCGTAAGGATCCACTTGTGGCCAATGCTAGAAATAGGATTTATCATTTTGATAAAATCCAAACCCCATTGAGCAAAGGGTTCCTCAGTTACAATTGGACTCAGGGGAAAAGCGACATTCCTTCTTTTGCCAACAAAGAATTGGCACTGAGTACACTTTTGCACCAGATGATGTGCTTTGGAAAACATAGAGGGCCAATAATATCTCGCTTGCATTATCTTTAAAGCAATAGTCTTGGTAGAGAAATGTTCACCTTTAGGACTGTGATGAAATTCATTGAGAACTCTCTCTACCTATAGCTTATCTAAACATTGAAGTAGGACACCATCATAATTTCTCTTGAATAATACACCTTCAATTAACACATACCTAGTTCCTTGCAATCGGTAGTATCACCTTTTATGGGACTGAAGGTTGGTCGGGTAGCACCCCTTTTTCATGTATTATGTCTGATCCACCACCCAAGATTCGTCGGACTCGAATTGATTCGAGTAGACCTGATCAATCTCCTTTTCAGCTACGGAACCTAATTCATATGCAATGTATACACATAGACCTCTTCCTCGAACCAACTTGGTTGGTCTAATGTCCACATCATACTCTAGGATATTGGTGATCCAATTTTCCCTCCTTTCAGTTATTTGGCCTTCTATGATATATATTCCCGCACACTAGGATGTGCAACAAGGATAGTGATATTATTGGCCAACACCAAGTTTTGGAACTTCTTTAAGCTTTTAACAATGGAAAAAGCCTATTTTTCTACAAAATTATACCTATCTTCATAACCTTTTAAGGTTCTTCAGTGAAATGTGATGGGATGCTCTCCCTTATTCCCCTCATTCTTCTAAGTCAGCACTGAAGCTATACTATGTTGGCCACTATACACATAGAGTAGAAAATCCTTGGAAATTTTAGGGTTAGCCAATACTGGAGCAGCAAAGATAGCTATCTTTATCTACTTAAAATTTTATTTTCCTTTAGGGATCATTTGAAAATTAGGTTCTTCTTAAGCATCAGAGTGATCAGCCTCGCAATGCCTAGGAAATCTGATATGAATCTACTGACAAAGTTGATCTTCCCCAGAAAAGATTGCAGTCCATTCTAATTTACTGGCAAGGGTAATTCCATTATAGATCTCACCCTCTCCTGGTCTATTGCTATTCCCTCCTTTGATACTACAAAACCAAGTAGCTTACTTTGACGTACCCCAAAAACACATTTTTGGGGATTCAAAGAAATCCCAAATTGTTGACATTTTTGGAAAACCTTCTCTAGATGATCGAAGTGAACATCTTTTGACTTTGAAAAGACCATTAGGTCATTCAGATATATTAAGATAATCAGGTTGATTAATCCCTTGAAAGAAATATCCATTGCTCATTGAAAAGTCACACCAGCATTTGAAAGTCTGAACAACATTTTTTAGTATGCAAATGTTCCCCACATAGTGGTAAACATTGTCTTATTTTGGTTGTCTTCCTATACATATAATTGATTATAGCCTGAGAAACCATTTATTAAATAGAACATCTCTGATCTAGCCTCAATCTATAGGATTTGCTCCATCGATGATAGAGGGTAATGGTCTTTTAGCGAGGCTTTATTCAAATCTCGAAAATCAACACAAAGCCTAATATCATCATTATTTTTTTAGACTGGTACCAGATTTGATACCCAGGTGGAATGCTTGATTGGATATATGATTCTTGACTCGACCAATTTGGTGAGCTCCTATTCCATCAATGCTTCGACCTTTGGATTGATTGGCCTTTGTTTCTGTTGAACAGGCTTGGATCCCTCTGCCAAGTCAATGGTATGTTGAATTATGCCTGGGTCATACCCTCTAAGATCATCATAGGTCCAGGTAATGACTCCATCATATTTGAAACATAGATCCCTTAGTCTTTTCTTGTCTTTATGGGGAACTTCCCTTTCGACCTTTAACTTTCTACCACTTCTGACATCAAGCTCTTCATAGTCCCTAGCATTCGTAGTGAATCTTTGCTGACCATTTCTCACGTATTCACAATCAAATAGATTTTCAAGGGAAATTAATCCTTGAGGAAGCTTGTTCCCTTTTAACTAGATGACCTTCTCTTTGGGAAATTTTATTCCCGGTGGTGAATAGTCAAAAGTCGTTCTTGATTTCTGTATGAAGGAAACAATCTAGATGTCACCATAAAAAACTTGTCAATTTTGGTCGTTGTCAGGAATTGAGGTTTGGGCGATGACTTGCACTGCATTCTGCTTGGTTGAATCAGAAACTAGTTCAAATTGCGAACCGACAAAAGCCATCTGATCAGCAACACTGTTTTGAGATCGGGGAATAACTTGTATGTTAAAGGCTTCAAAGCTCTCAATCAGGTCCCAAATCTAATGTATATATGAATTCATCCTTTTTCTTTTGCAGTCACTTGCCAACGGACCTGGCTCACCACTAGCTCTAAATCTTTGAAAGCTTGTATTCTCTTTACACCCATTCATTCTGCAAGGATCAAACCATGGACCAAGGCTTCATATTCAACATCATTGTTCGATCATGAGAACTAAAAATGGTAAGCTTTGAGAGTCTCAAATCTTGTTGGAGACACTAGTCAGACACTCGGTCTAGAGCCAGGTTTACACTTGGTGCAATCAAAATATAGGGTCCATAGACAATTATCACTCGGATCATCACATTCCTCCCGATCCTTCATTAATTTTAGAAAAACTTGATCATCATCAAAAATCACATAGGTGACTAGCCCTGTTGCATGAAATTTTCTAAATGGGTTGAAGTCAATGAATTGGTTGAGTAGCACCTCTTCTTCGAGAGTTTGATCACTTGTGTCTTCTTCATCTTCCAACATCTCAACATAATATCTCTCTTGTTGAGAGATGGAGGTATGTGCCACTTCAAAGCATAGGACTGCATTGGTCGCTATGTGTTTAGGATGCAAAGATTCGGATAGAATCTTCATCTTTGCCCTATGCTTGGTTCTCAATATCAGGTGGGACCAGTCGAGCGCTAAGTATCTGCTAAGATTTATCATGAAATCTCTTGAAAGACACATTCTGAAGACTGGGGGAATGTCTATCACTACTTCTTGTGTGACTATTTGGCTTGGGCATAACAAGAGGGTTAGAGATATGCATGATTCCTTTCTCCAAGGGCTCGTACCTGAGTTTCAGGGCATCGACCACTTGTTTAGGCATGACCATTGTGCTAGCCCTCGAATCAATCATATTATTATCAAAAGCTTATCTCCCACAATAAGTGTTAAAAAGAAAGGTGTGGGCTTTGACTTGCTTTCCTCTTTCTCTTTTGCATTTCCCACATGGTTCGCATAAGCTTCTTCCTTCAGAACTTGAGTTTCCGACGCGGATCCTTTGTCTCCGCTTTGACCACATGACGGAGTTGCATTTGTCTACGGTATTCATTTTTCTTCCTTTAATGCTTCCCACAACAATGTCTTTTGTTCAAGGATTGATATGACATCCCAAAGAGATACATTGGTAGGTGCCTTCTTCAATTGCTCCACCACATTGAGCATTCTGACTAGTTGGGTCTTAGGCTTGTATGGTGGTATTTCTCTCATTTTTGGAAGAAAAAATTTCATCATGACTGGTCTTGGTTCCTTATTCATCTCCTTCTCTTGTAGTGAAAAATGGTTCAGCTATGGAGTAGGTCAGATGGTGGGCAACAGAGCCTACTTTTCTTGTGGTGGTGGTTATCGTGGTTGTGGACATGGCAAACCCTGTTGCACATATTCTCCCATGATCCTTCTTTTGGATCTTGTGTTGTAATCCGATTGTACTTGTAGAGCACTAATAGTCAGAGCTTCATTTGCGAACACCAAATCTTCTTCTTCCATCCATGAAAATAGCACTTGGTTGGGCAATATATCTAGCTCTTTCTCCAAGGACATTCCTTGCATTCGAGCTCTTAAATGGGAATTTTCCATTTCAGAGGACTCATATTCATCTGCATTTGGGAGCACACCCTTGCTTCTTTGTTTTGCTATCTTTTGTTGCATATTCCCCCTTGGACAATTTTAGGGCATATGACTATCATTGCATGGGAAGCACCATACATTCTCGTCTTCCACCAAATTATTCTAGCTTAGAATTAACTCTTTACTCTGGGTGTCTTTGACCATTTGTAGCAACATGATGACTAGAACTATCTGGTTCACAGATGTTGTCTGTTGACCTCCTCCTCTAGATGATCCTTGGTATGTATTCAATTGATAAGATGGCTTTCCTCTGCCATAGGCTTGTTTCATCTACTTTAGAGGTGTTGCTTGTTGTCGTTTGATAATGACCAACTCATTAGCAAAAGTCTGCATGAGATTCTTCATGTCACTAATGTCCACGCTATAAAGAAGAGCCCGACGTGCTTGTCTAAGAAACAGGATAAACATACATGGACTGTAGTGTAGCTTATGTCAGTTGTGCAAAAAAGGAGCTTGGGATGACTTATTCCCAAGGACCACCGAATATTTCTACAAATACAGGCATTGGGGGACATGGCAGAAGCTTCCAGGTGTCAATTAGACTATTTTTTGAACGCACAGCCAACTCGTATGTGTTAGGCAAGATATCCCCTCCCATGGAGGTTATCATAACTATGATGTTCAAATTGAGAGCCTTCAAATAGAACATGAACACCATCACAACTAGGGGTAGAGCAGTCACAAGGATCCTTTGCTAGGTCTTGTGGAACCTAGTGTTGAAATTG
>VDFB02293170.1:67465-113189 GCA_007258455.2 Sequoia sempervirens | reverse complement strand
GAGAACTCAAGACTTGGACTAAGAGACTTGAAACTTCACTATCTAAGGTGCATGAACAAGATCTCCATATATCTGACATTTTTTGTTGTGAGATAAGGAGGATTCGCTACTCACGAGTCTCTTTGTTCTCAAGAGAATCCTAGGGAGCGAACTTCTATTAACCACCTTAATACTAACTAAATGAAGAAATTGCAAAGAAACTACACACAGACTAATTATCATAAAAGACTACTTTAGAACCTAAGAGAGAAAAGCTTCTAGACTTCTATCTCCAAAGAAAAAGCTCTCAACTATAGGACTACAGTGTGGAATCAAGACATCAATGCGGTGTGTTGGAGTCCAAAGGACGCGTTGGTGTCTCGAGAAATAGAGAACTCAAGACTTGGACTAAGAGACTTGAAACTTCACTATCTAACACAGATTTGAGGTCTTTTTAATAGAATGACAAGATGGAAAGCAAAAAATGAGAGAAAAACACAAGGAGAGCTAAAAGGAGACTTATAAACAGTCTCTTGTTTGAATCCTCCCTCTGAGCTCTGTTTTAGTAACCTACACACAAGATGAACAAGGAAAAATGTTGGGGCTATTTTGGGGCTTTCCACAATCAAACCCCTATTTTGGTGTTCCCACCTCCACAGAAAACTAGATAGATAAAGTAATCAAAATGAACAAAAGGAAGTGGAGAAAAAAATCCCCGCTTCAGGAGGAGAACCTGCACCACTAAGTAGTAAATGAACAAAGAGATCTAATCTATTCACAAATGGATGAGAGTAAGAGAGTGATACCAATAGGCCTCAACCTCCTCTTGAACACACAAATTCACAATTGAATGCGTGTTGGAGAGCGTTGGTTTTTGGAGGGACCTCAATCCAATAGAGCTTTGCTAGTAGAAGTGCTATTGTCAAGAGTAGAAAAAGCTAAGAAGTGAAGTGAGATTGAGGAGCCAATTAAATAAGAGAGAACCCCCCAAAAATGAGAGCAGAAGGGAGTTTTGTTGCATGCAAGGGAAAAAAGAGTTGTTACGCCTGAGAACCTAACTGAAAAGATACGTGTCAAGAGTTAGGATTCGATATTCCCCATTTTAAACTCACAAAACTACTAGGACACTAGCATGCTGCACAAACATTCATGTGTCGCGCAAGCATCCAAAATGCTAGTTTTTTGGAAACGGGTAAACAAATTATTGTTGCTTTTCCATTGGACCACATTGAGTTGGAATCATAAAATTCTGGCCCATGAGACTCTTGTCATAAATGCATTTAAGCATCATGAATACTAGGCAAAGTGCTAAAATTTGAAATTTCCCCTAGGTGCAATTTTGTGACATTACATTAGTATTTTTTAACAAAGTGATATACATCATGTTCCATAGTAGACCAATAATATCTAGTTCGCATGGGATTCTTAGCTAAGGTAGGACCACTAGAGTGAGCTCCACATATACCATCATGTACCTCATGTAAATCCATTTTCACTTCATCATAATTGAGACATCTAAGGAGGGTATTGTCTAAGCTATGGTGATAGAGGGTGTCTTTGATGATGACGTATTTACAGGCTTGTCAAATAAAGGTTTTTATGTTGATTGGATGACAATTCTAGGGGAAGGATTCAGTCATGTAGATAATTGTAAATGTCTTTATACCATGGGGAATCAGGACCAACAATTTTGCACATGAGCTCGAACTCGAGATATCGAACAGAGGGATCAAAATTTGTTCCACCAAAAAATCATATTGAGGCATGTTATTAGGTATGTCCAAGAGAGATCCTATGGTGTCCATTGTTTCAACTACTTTTTTCTGAATTTTGGGAATCTACTCAAATACAATGACATCAAAGTATTGCTTGAAAATTTCAACCATTATTTTGTACAACATAATATTTTCATATTTTATGTCACAATTATCATTAACTTGTCAAACAACTAACTGAGAATCATCATAGACATGTAGGTTCTTGTTTTTCCATTTAATAGCCATTTAGAGTAATGTAAGCAATGCTTCATATTCAGCCATGTTATTGGTACAAGGAAATTATGTCCTATATGACTTAGGTATTGTGTCTCCTTGTGGCATTATTAAAAAGGATTCCAGCCCCAAAAACATGATTTGTATAAGATCCATCAAAGTATAGCTCCCATGTTGTAGGAATCTCTAGTGTGAAAATTGATTCATCAAGAAAGTGAGAGACCAAAGGATGATTTGTTGTAGTAGGGACATCTGCAAGTTGATCAATTATCACTTGTCCTTTTATGGATTTTTTAATAACGTACTCGATGTCAAACTCACTCAAGATCATGACCCACTTTTCCTATCTACCTATGAGAGTTACTCTATTGAGTAGATATTTCAAAGGATATATCTTTCCTACAAGCTTTTTTGATGATTTAGAATATAGTGTCTAAGATTTTGAGTGGTAAAGACAATTGCAAGGCATGCACATTCGATAGGACTATAGTTAAGTTAATATCCCACAAGTATTTGGTTGATGTAGTATATAACTCTTTAATTTTCATCTTCATCATTTTGTGTTATTAGAGCTCCCAATATCAATGATGTAGCTAATATGTATAACAATAATGGTTTGTGATCAACAGGATGCATTAGAACTGGTGGTGATAATAGATAATCCTTGATTTAGTCCATATGAATGGTACACCTTTACAGAGTAAATGTTGAAATGGATGACACTTATCAGCGAACTGAGCAATGAACCTTCAGATTGATTGTAGTTTTCCTTGGAGACTGTGTAACTAAGTTAGATTCATTGGTGGAGGCATGTCTATGATAGCTTTTACCTTTTTTGGGCCAACCAAAATACCTCTGTGAGACATAATATATCTAAGGAGCTTCCCTAAAGTCACCCCAAAGACACTTTTTTGGATTTAGTCTTACTTTATATTCCTCCAATCTTACGAATATATTGTCTAGCACATTCAAATGGATGTCTCTTGTGATGAATTTCGCTAGTAATTCATTGATATAGTCATCCATGAGTTTATGCATCATGTCATGAAAAATTGTAGTCATGGCCCTTTGATAAGTTACTCCAATATTTTTAAGGTCGAAAAGCATGATGTTCCAACAATAAGTACCCCAAGGAAAAGTAAAGGTAGTTTTGTGTTGGTCCTTAATAGCAATCCTGATTTGGTTATAGCTTGAAAATCCATCCATGAGTGATAGAATTTCATATCTCGTCATGAGGTCTACTATGATGTCAATGTTTGGCAACAG
Source organism: Sequoia sempervirens (assembly GCA_007258455.2). Taxonomy (NCBI): domain Eukaryota; kingdom Viridiplantae; phylum Streptophyta; class Pinopsida; order Cupressales; family Cupressaceae; genus Sequoia; species Sequoia sempervirens. Next base: position 109,953 of record VDFB02293170.1, on the reverse strand, counting down.
GAAATCATCCTTAGGACAAGATTTATTTAAATCCCTAAAGTCTGTATAGATTTGTATGCCCCAGTCAGTTTAGTGACTGATACAAGATTTGAAATCCATTTTTCATAGTCTACTAGCCTTATGAAACCAACATCTAACAGTTTCTTCAACTCAGCTTTGACTAGTAAGGCAATCTGGGGATGCATTTCTCTTAATTTTTGTTTGACTTTTTTTTCATTTGGAAATATAGGTAAATGATGTAAGACTAACTTAGGATCCAACCCAGGCATTGTCGACATAAGAAAAAGTGAAAATGATCTATCTCTCTGAAAAGAATGTAATGAATTCCAGTTTCTTAGTCTCAAACAATGATGCTTCCAAGTGTATAATTCTAGGATTGCCATTTATGTTGATGTTAACTTCCTCTTATTTCTCTACTAGCAATGGTGATCTCTCTTGACTTCTGGGTAGTACATCCAATCCTACATCCTTGGGCACCTTGGAGAGGTTTTCACCCTTGAATACGTCCTTTGTTTTTATTTTTTCATGATCTACAAGCGCCTTTAGGTTTTCACCTAGAGACCTATTCTTTTTTATTTTGTCATTTTTGTGACTATAGGAAAATTTGGACTCCCCAAAGTAATTTGTAGCATCGAGATCTATGGTGAATCTGGCTTTGTGATCCCCACTAGGTATACCTTCACGAAGTCTCATAAACTCAACTATTACTTCATTGTTCTCAAATATATCCTAGCTTGGGGGTCATTTTTGGTCCTAATTGATGAATTGCAGGTAAACTAAAGGTAGGTCATCATTGGTATCGGCATAACTCAAGGATAAGGTAGATATGGTAAAGAATAAGGTATCATCAGGGTTCCAAAAGGTTTCAATCCAAGCTCAACAATCAATCTCTAGTTTCTCAAGAGGTTTAGTCTTGGTATTTTCCCTAGAAGTCTCAAAATCATTGGAAACGTCAGCATCTTCACTCGATAGTAGCATAGTATGAGTAGCAACCACTTTTAATTATCTATACCAGAATCCTTTGTTCCTTATTAACTTGTTAGGAAATAAGGGCTCTATCATTCCTTACTTATTTGCACCAAGTCAACTATGTCCATCATATCCCTTTTGTTTCATAATCTCAAAGCCTTTTCCATACTGGTCAATTGGTAATTGTGCAAATTCTTTGTCTTATTCATCCTTATAAATCTAGGTAGAAATTTGGTTTCCTATAAACTCTTTACTTAGCTTAAACCCACTTGGTAAAGGTAGTGGGAGGTTGGTGAATGATGAATTTCAATTCCTTTTGATGTGCTTTTCATAAGACTTTGGTGATGCGGGTAGCTTCCCAACACAAAATAAACTCTTAATGTTATACTCTCCATATCCTTGGTCATGGATCTGGACCTTACCTTTGGGATGAGGAGTAGATGGAGAGTAAGATATGGATAATGAAGTGGTATCGATGTAATGAGATGAGGTGGATAGAGAATCTTCCCAATAGATGGGTACTTGATGCTCAGATGTTCCCTTCAGACTGCTATAGTGTTAGAAAGGATTGGGATCGCCTGGTATTGTGATTTTAGTGCCATTCTAAGAGAATTTCAAAAATTGGTGGTATGTGGAAGGAACAGCCTTCATGGCATGAATCCATGGGTGGACAAGAAGAATATTATAAGGTAAGTACAAATCCAAAACTTGGAATACAATTTCTTGTACAACTAGACCAACTCTAATGGGAAGTGTGATCACGCCCTTGGAAGAGCACTCTACATCGTCATAAGCCTTAATGATAATTATCTTAGATACATCCATACAAGCCTCAGATAATCTCAATTTTGTAACCAATTTCAAAGTAAATTTGTTTATACCTGCTCCACAATCTATCAAGACTCATCTGATCTTATGTTTTTTGATTAATACTTTAGGGTGTGATGGATCATTATGATGGGGTCTTTGTGAGGGAAGATCATGTTCAATAAATGTACTTACATGATGTGTGGTAGCCAAGTAACTTACCATGGCCTAGAATTGATTGACACTAAGTTCTGTGGGGATGAAATAATCTTGTAAAGATTTATCGAGAATGGCTTTATGTGTGGGAGACATGTGGAGTAGCTCAATAATAGATATCTCTACAGGGGTTTTCCCCAAATTATTTAGAAGTTTAAATTGACTCTTTGGCTAAGGATTAGAAGTGGCCCATTGTAAGGTCACTTTGGATCTCTAGGTTGTAATAGCACATTCAAGATTCTTCACCTTAATGGTAATTGTGGATACGTTATTATCAGACTAGTGAACATTGTTTACGGTGTACTCATGTGCCACATGGGTGAAATTGGCCTAATCCTTTGTATTAGTCCCTAAACTGGATGCTTTACCCGACCCATGATCTTATAAGGGATTTTGGAATATGGCATTATATGTGTTTGAGGACCCTTGTGAATTATATATGGAGATGTCACCTTGGTTGATAAGGTCTTGGATGATTTTTTTGAGTTTGTAACATGAATAATTCTTGTGTCTTTTTTATTTTTGGTAGTCATAGAAATCATTTTCATTCCACCAGACTGGATTGAAGGGTTCTAATTCATAGTGTCTAACTTTTGGAAGTTGGATAACATTTGATTGTAATAGTTTCTTCAAAACTGATTCAATGGATTCCCCAAGGGGTGTGTATGTTTGTCTTTCAGGATTAGGCCTTTGAGTACCTCATCTTTGTGGATTGTTTTGGACCGCATTTTTTGATTGTTGATGATTTTTTGATTGAGGACCATCGTTCGGTGTAGAGGGTCCTTTGAGACTAATGATGGGGTTTTCCTTGTTTATTTTTTTATGTCTACAACCCCATCATTTGTGGCATTCTTATTCCTAGACCAAATTTTGCTTTTTGTCATTTGAAGTGCTTGGGTTGTTTTGGTTTTCTCTAAAAATTTTGACCAAACCTTTTCCAACAAGTGCTTTCTCAATGCAAACACCTTTCTCAACAACCTCCTTAAAGGTATTGCAACAATGAATTTGAATTTGATACATCAACTCAAAGTTTATATTTTCCACAAACATGTGTACCAACTATCTCTTAGGTATATCACATGGGAATTTACTAGCCATACTTCTCCATCTCTGGAGGAAATAGGAAAATGATTCTCCTTCTTTTTGTTTTACTTAGTATAATTTAGCTATAGTTATATTGCTTTTTATGTTATAGGAGAAGTGTGTGACAAACTTGTCATCCAATTAACTCCATTTCCTTATTCCAAGAGGTAGATGTGCAAACCAATCAAGTGCTTATCCTATGATAATTTGAGTGGAAAAATTTGCATCGGGTATGTATGTTTGTATGTGATATCCATGCAATAAGTGTGAAACTCTCATACATGTTTGAAAGGATCTCCCTTTCTATTGTATCTGTTGAAGTTTGGTATGTTAAAGTGTTGGAGAAAGGGGGACATGTAAATACTCTGATCAAATGGGTAAGGACACAAGTCCTCAATGGAGTAGGTCTTCTTTCTTCCTATTATGTGCATGTTGGAGATCTATTGTTGCAATGTCTAAATCTGTTGTGCTAAGGTATCCATAGGTGATGGTCTTGCAGGAGACATGTTTGTCTAAGCTTGTGCAATGTTCACAAATGGATACTTATAATTCTCAGTCGATGTGGTAGCATGTGTGTGGGTGTTGAATGTATTGAAGTGATGGTGTAATGGTGGTTGATTTGATTGTTGGAAGTGTGATGTAAATGCGGGATTGAAATTGGTTTGTTGTTATGGCAGTTGTTGATGGTATGAGGTGAATGTTTTTTTTTTTTTTGTGTACATTGTTGATGGTGTGAAGTGAATGTGGGCTTTAAATTGGCTTGTTGTGGCGGTTGTGAGTTCATGTTTAGACTTGACCCAAAAAAAAAATCTGACTAAATCAGAGGTGTGTTTGTGTTGTGTGCATTATTGGTTGTCATTGTTTGTGGTATTGAGAAGGGACCAAATGTATTTTGTGTCTTGGTAGATGAATTTTGACTCATGTTTGAATCATAGATGTGGTGTTGATTTGTGGTGGTGCACTCTGGGATGTAATACCAAATATATTGGATGGTTGTGGACCCGTAGTTTATGATGTCTATAAAAATGGATTTATGTTTTTTGGACCTAAGGTCTAAGATGGTGGTGACATGTTAAAAAGTGGATTCATGATTCTTGTACCAAACATCGGTGTAGGAGGTGTAATGAAAATTTTGGTATTATGTGTAGTTCCTCTAAAGGGCATACTAGTGTGTAATTATGATGAGCTAGCATGTTGACGTGGGGTTGTCATATTAAAGACACCTTGTTCTAGTTGTGTAGTTTTTGGTGGATGTTCAAATAGTATAGTGACATCAAAACCAGAGGGATATTTTTCCCCTTTTTGTGGAAGTGACAAAAAGTATCTACTAGGATCTAAAGCTACCATCTCATCTATGATTCGCAATATCCTAAGATCCTGCAAGGCATTGTCAATTTCCTCTCAGGTAAGACCTTGTTCTACATCATGAAATGTAAAATTGTCAAAAGGATTTGCAATCTAAGGTTGTGACCTTGGATTTTCATTTGAGGGTGACCCAAAGCACATGTTGCAATGGGATTGGATTTAGGGTCAGTTGAGTGATCCATTACTTTCATTTTCCTTTGTGACCTAGTGTGGATTTATGTAAGACTTGAGACTCTGTTTTTGGGGTTTTATGATTTTTAAATTTTTTGGATTTCTGATAATTTAGGGATGTATGCAAACTAGGACAGGAGGAAACTATGCTATGACAATGAGGTTACGTTGTGTTTTTAGGATTTTCTAGATATAAGGATGCAAAAGACAATAATTTTGGACTATGTTTTTGAGGTTTTCTAGTTTTTGAATTTGAATTTTGAAAAAGGATTCTAGACAAACAATGATGGACCAAGGTAATTGACTAAAATATCAAGACCTTTGGAAGGAAAAAACTAGGATGATGATTGGATTAAAAGTAAACCTAAACTAGACTCATGAGTTTAAGGCTCAACTTGTTGATAAGATAGATAAAAAGATGAACCCAAACTAGACTTATGAGTTTGAGTCCAACTTGTGGATATGATAACTAAAAATATTATGAGGTTAAGACACTCTAATAAATGACTCTGGTGTGATCAAGACTTGATAAGTTTCCCAATTTCAAAAGGCAGAGGTGACTACCAATGATGCTAGATGAAAAATGCTAAGCTAAATGATGCAACCTAAGCTAGAAAAATGGTAAAAGTGATAAAAGAAAAGGAATAATCGAACAAGTCTCTAGTATGTATGTAGGATCCCTATCTGGATTAGGATTATAGTCTAGACACTCAAGATTTGACCCAAAATTTGCATCTCAGACAAATGTGTTAGTCAATTTTGACAAATGTGGTACCAAAAAGCACAAATGCGGCATTCTAGTTTTTCACATATGTGGCTCAAAACCTAACAAATGTGACTCAAAACTTGACAGGTGCGGCTCAAAACTTGATAGGTGTGGTGTAGGACAAGTCAATTGTGACACACAGAAATATGCGACACAGTTCAGGATAAATGCATGTTTATGGTTTTTCCATAGGTCTTTCAAGACAAATGTGGCATAATATCTGAAAAATGTGTTTCAATTTTTGACATGCCTTTCAATGTCTGACATATACAATATACTAGTTTTTGCCTTGAAATTTAATGTTTTTAAGTATTTTTTATTTTAGATAGTTCAGTTTTGTTCAGAAAACACGGCAAACACTCAAAATATAGATTTGGTTGTTGACTCTATTACTCTTGGGTGAAAGGTCTAAGAAACATTGGCCTAATAGTTCCACTGGTATCACACAAGATAAGACAATATAAAAACAAGCATATCCTAATTATTCAAGTAGGTTTGTCAATAGATATCAGGCCCACCTCACAGTTAAGTGATAAATCCTTAAAAAGATTGGATAGTTGAATAATTAGAATAATTTTCCAATACCTTTCTATATGAGAGAATATAGGAGATGCTTGATGACATAGGATCATCAAATGACATCACGGGAACACCTTCTTTCTCTTCCTAGGAGGCTATTGCTAGCAACCCAAAAGATTTTATCTCAACTCAAGAGAATACATGGTGAGTAACTTCACATGACTATTGTGTTGCACTGATATAAATTGATAGCCATTAAGGACTTTAGGCTCCTAAAACAAGTGTTTTGTAGTCGAGGAACCCTTGAGAACACCATGGCATACACCAACGAGAGACTAAAATCTTGAACCTTATGTTCAGAATCACCCAGGACCATAAAGGACCGCCTATATCACACAATTGGATTGATCTCAACTTTCATTTTTTACCCCTTTATATAGCCCACCGGAGATACATGCTTGAGGTCAAACCCTAGGGTGAACTCCTAGGTAGGCCTCCTATTGGAAATAAAAAAGGAAATCTTAGGTGTTGTTATTTCTCATCACCCAGGAATCACGCATAGCATAAGGGGAGAGGAGATAGACAACACACTTTCGGTAACAATACTTTTCACATGCGCGCAAGTGCACAAAACACAATAGATAGTTGTTATTTTTAAGCACCAACCGAAGCGTTCCTAAATTAAGAAATTGCAAACATACAACCTGAAGGAAATAGATTAGTAGTTTCAATTGAAACACTTCTCCCAATGATCGCCACACAGCTAACAACCGAAGGTCAATAACAAAAAACCCTAATCTACTAGAATCAACTTGCAAACATTGAAAATTTTACCCTCTATTCATAGATAGATGTAGTGTAGGATTGAACGGTTGTAGTGTAGAACTTAACAGATGTAGTACACAACTTTGATGATTGGAGAGTAGTTTGAGACAATTGTGATGCACCAGTTGAGGACTTAAAAAAACAAAGATCGACCAAAAACACAAAAACTAACAACACAGATAAGATGAATTCATTGTTAGGATACCAGAAAAATAATTGCTAGCCCTATGTAATGATTTGAAAAACAACCATTGGAAAAATCTAAAAAAATTCCAAAACCATAGTCAGATGCGGTGAAAAATACAATGAATGCAGTGTAGAAAACCCCGCATGTGTCGCACTATAGATGTGATGAACCAACGCACAGATGTGCAGAATCTCTTAGATGGGTCGTACTCCAAAATAATTGTGGTGAACTTCTTGTAGCTTAAAATATCTCATTTTTTTATCAAAAATAGTTAGTTCACATCAGGTTCACCAATTTGTTGACCAAGAAAAGTCAGAAGGAAAGCATGAAATCATCAATAGCAACCTCAAAACTATCTAATTCAAGCCATAGAGTCCCTAATCTAACAATGAAATACAAGATGACATAAAAGCTCAAATAATAAAGCAATAATACCTTAGCTACTATGTCAACGTTGATTCTTCATTACTCTTCTCAATTTAACTTGTTTGCTTTCAAAAATCAAGTGTGCACAATCTACAATAAGCTCAAGATGAAAGAAAGTAAAATCTCAAAGAATGTGGTTGGACTACAATGAGGTTGATAGCTTTCTTTTATAGAAATTTAGATCTAATGAACGATGAGGATTAAGAGGTGAGATGACAAGATCAATGGTGTAGGATTGTTGAGATGGAGATTAGTTAACTCATTTCATTATAAGACAAGTGAGCTAACTATAGAGTTAACTCAACTAATTATGGAGATGACTAATTGCATGAAAGAAGTGGAAGAAAGTGTTAGATGAAAGGTAAGTTAAGTTTTGCATGAGAGGATTAATAATTAATTATTATTGCGTGCAAGATTAGGCTAAATAAATAAAATGAATAATTTCATTTATTTAGAGAAGAGATAAATTTAGCTAAATTAAATAATTAAAATTCTTAATTTAGAGGGTGGTGCATGGATAATTAAATAATTACGTGATTATAGAGAGAAAATGATAATGAATAATTAAATAATTAAATTTAATTATTTAATTATAGAGGAAAAGTGAATGATAAATAATTAAATATATATAAATTATTTATTTAATTAAATTAGAAGAAAAAAGTAATTAGTGATTGAAATTTATTTAATTAATCAAAGATGAATAAGGGTAAAGTGAATTAATTAAATAATATAAAATTATTATATTAATAGAAGAGTATGAAATGAAATAATAATTACATAATTAATAATTATTTAATTATGTGGGAAAAGATGAAGATTAGTGTGAAAATGTCATTTGCAGGCTCGAGACATTTTTCAGTTTCTACAATGGGGTAGTGGATGCCAAGTTCATACAAAATATACAAACCCCATCAAATAATCCATCAAATAATCAACAAAATAATCAAATCAAATCCTCAAAGAGGACAACCAAGACCTACCAACATCAACATGACTAGATGAAAATACACTCCACTAGGGGGACCAATAGAATTTTTTTAAAACAAATTGATCCAAACTAAACCTTATCAAGTTATCTGAACTCTAAAATTATGAATACCTCAATTCAAGCCTTCATGGTATAATGACAATGACCATTGTGAATATCATAGAATGAAAGGTCACAAGACATCAAATTATACAAAACTTAAAAACATTTTACAAGACCGTATTGATCAAGGGGAGGTTAACATTGAACAACGCTCAGGATCATCTACAAATAATGATTTGGAATTTACAAGAATCCAATCCCTAACCATGGCAAGGGAAATGATTCCAGCAAAGGAAGGGATTACAACAAAGTCACATATTTCTACAACAATGTACAAGGTCATACTCATGAATCTAACAATCACATTGTTGTAACCACATCTGGTAAAAACCTTGAGTGTGGTGTTACCACACAATGAGGGAAAGTTACTATCCAAGGAGCCCCAACACAATCAAAAGCCTTACCTAAATTGTCATCAACTGAATACAATCTCATTGACCATCTTAAAAAGACTCCTACACAAATGTCCATCATAGAACCCCTAAATATTTCACATGCTCACAAAGAACTTTTGGATAAAGCCCTCCTATAGTCTTTAGTTCCTACCAATATAGACATTGAACAATTCCAAGCCATGGTAAGACACATTGCGTCCCCCATCATCTTGTATTTACCAAAAGATACCTTCCTACCACCATGTACCATAACCAATCCCTATATCTAGAAGTTTATATCCATAAACACAAGATCAAAAGAGTATTGATAGATGGTGGAGCAGGTTTAAATATTTGTACTTTAATATTGGGCGATCCCACATGTAGCGCCCCTCTGAATCGATCTTTTTGGATTGTTGGCATAATTTTTATTTGTGATTATGTTGATAATTAAGCCTTGTTCAATTAGCTAGTTAAATTAAATAGTGGTGTCGAGAGGAATCCGATCTTTCATCGAAGTTTAGAGCACACAAAATTATATGGGTTTGGCTGCATAGGAAGGGATTTTATGTGCATAGGTTGAATGAAACCTAAACGAAGGATGTCAGAAATTCTCTCGGGATTTAATTAAAGTATTAAATTAAATTATTAAATTTGTTTGAAGGGGTAATGATCCAATAGATCATATTATTTCTTTATTAAAGACGAAATCGTAAATTACAATTATAAATAATGAGTATTTTAAATTTAATATGGATTAATAATCCATTTATTATTAAAGTTTATTTATAAATTTAAAATATTTCATGAATATGTAAATAAAAATATAAAATTACAATTATAAATAATGTTTATTTTGAAATTTAATATAATGGATTAATCATCCATTTAAAATGTAGTTTATTTATAAATTTTGAATTATTTGGTTAAAGAGGTGAATGAAAGGTAAACAAAAGATAATTATGTTATTTTTATTTTTTTATGTAAGAATAAATATATAAACATATAAATAAAATTGATATAATGAATAAACTTATTTAAGCAGCTAAAGATTTATACATGTCTTTGGTTGTGCCCTCCACCTGGCTTCAAGTCTTTCTTCCAAATCCACATGTCCTGTCCTTGCCTTTTTCCTCCACCGGGCTCCTTGCTTTCCACGTGCTTGGTTTTGACTTCCTCTTCTTTGCATGCCCTCAACGTGGCATTGATTCCCACAAAACTTTGCCTTTCAGAGGGAGATTAGAGGCATGAAGGTCTTTTCATGAAGGGGGACTCTACGCATATCCAAGAGTCTTTGCTTTCCAGTGACCGTATTTCTAGAGGCATTTTTCCTAGCCGACCATTTTTCCTGGGTGATTTTCCTTTGTGAAATGGTGGGAAAAGTGTGATATTTTCAACTACTGCTTCCTGTGGGCAATATTTTGCATTTTTGGGGATCTAGAGGCGGAGTTTCCTAAGAGCAACCATGACATGGAATCAGTTGTTGGTCGTTTCCTAAGGAATGCCTTTATATGGTGTAGAAATTATGCCATTTACTTCTATCGGCATGTGGGCAGCAGTGTTTCAATTCGTGCAAAATCTTGAGGTAAGTCACTTGTTTTTGCTTCTTAGACTTTTTATTTTGGGAATCTGATCGTTGATAGATCACTTTAATGGTTGTGTTTTATTTCATCATAAAGCAATTCATGTGCCTCTTCTTTGCTTCCGCATTATTCATACCTATCTACCAGGGCACTTGCCACTGCAACATCAGGCAAGAATCCACCCCCACCTTCATTATGTTCTAGTGGATTTCCTTACCGTATTCCAAGCTAGCATCTCTGCATAGACAGGCTGGGTCCTACAAAAGGCTGTGGAGTTCGGTTTTTGTTAGCACCTGCCGATTGCATTTGCTTGAAAGTTTCTAAAGCCTTTTAACTAATCTATTTTGTTCATATTCTACAATCATTTCATTCCATGAGATCCACTTTTCCTTGAGGTATTCTATCAAATAGTTGCTTTCCTTTTCCATGTTGCAGACGTGAAGGTCAACCATGCACTCCTAATGATCAACTATATATGTAATGCATTAAGGGTACTGTCCCGTGAAGTATGTGCAGCCCTCATATACCAAACTGCTTGACTGCGCATAATTTGGACACAAGTGAAGATTACGAGGTTAGGACCAAAGATTTTGAGAGCTTCCTTGCAAAGCCCTTTTCATTCTGCACATTCTACAATCCCCACACTTCATTCCTTGAGTAACCTATCACTGTTGCAGTGTTTAAGACTTTGGAGGGTGTATAAACTTAAATAATTTCCCTGATACCTTTCGCAACCTGTCACAACTGATGTATTTAGGATCTAGGGAGTGTATAAGTTTAAACAATCCTCCTGATACCTTTGGCATCCTGTCACAGCGGAAACACTCAAGCATAGAAGACTGTACAGGTGTAAATAGCCTTCCTGATTTCGTTGGGAACCTGTCTCATCTGCTGCACTTGAAATTAGAATGAGGTAGAGGTTTAAATAATCTCTCTGTTGCCATTATCAACCTATCTCAGCTGCGGAACTTGAACATAATAGGAAGTTTAAAGGGGCTGGTGATATGTGAAGGACGTGCAACCCTCATCCTCTAAACCTGCATAACTGCACACGAGCAAATCTCGCATTGTTAGGATGGAAATGGTTCACACTTCCTAGCTACGGAACCTTCTTATTGCTATTTGTAGTTTTGGCCTACTTGTTTCCATAGTTCCTTTCAGATTCTACGTAACTAATCCCTTGAGCCTGTTTGTATTCGATTTGATTCTGCAGAAGAGAAGTGGCCCTTTATTGTTGTATTTTTTTTTATATATATATACTCTGATTGGGGTTATTTGGCAATCGTTTCCATTATCCTTGTCTTTTGTGTTTGCCCTTTTTTCTTTTTAGATTGTTTCATTTAACATCACCTATACTTTCCTCAAGCTCAACAAACCAGTACAATGATGAAATCGGTCCACAACTCTCAGATCAATTTCTCTTGCATCGATCATTTTCTATCTTTTATATAGCAGCTGATTTCGTAGTATGGTTCGTTGTGTTGTGCTTATTCCCCGTTTACTTCCTCTTCTCTAACTGATTTTAATCTATCTTCGAATGTCTTTCACTCCATTTTGATCAATATCTTTAGAGCAATGCAATTTGACATGTTGTTGAGCCTTATCAAGTGTATGTTATTTGGTCGGCTCTCCAAAGTCTTTAAGAGAATACGTAAAAGCTAGATAATTAATGGTATGTGTAGGAAAGTGTAACATTATTAGTAATCTAAAAGATGAAGTAAACTTAGCACAGTAATGGCTTTCTTTTAAGGGCCACGTATAATTTCATCATGGAGATTTGTTTCTTACTTAAATAGTTTCATTAGTTTTCCTTTAAGGTGAAGCTTCTTCCATGGTGTGGGAAGGTCTTAACTTTAAGAGAATTAATTAAATAGAGATTTAGTGACCTTAGATTTTTTTAGAAAGAAAAGCATCTCTTTTGTTAATTTTAAATGTGTTTTTTTTTTAATTTTATATCTTTTCATTAAGAGAAAACAGATGGAATATATATTTAATACATTCATATGATTAATTAATATAATGCAAAGATGAGTAATCTTAATACAAAGCATGTATATATATCATGATTTTATTAAAAAGTGTATATTTAGTTATTCCCAAAATGTGTTTATAATTATATTTACTATTATGTGAAAAGTAAATGATTTGTATTTTATTTAATATGATTTCCTTAATTATTTTAAATGAGTTTGCAATGATGTACAAATAGATTGTGTATTGATTATGTCCTTGAAATTAGTAAGTTTGAATAAATGTATTTCTAGTGACTGTTTGAGTTTGTTGATAGAGTTGGAAACTAAATTGGAAGATTTGTTATTATGGGTTTGGGTCAACGTTTAAAGCAAGTTAGAATATTGGAGAAGGGAGAATTAAGTAAAGTTACTTTTATATATATATGTGCATACTTTTAAGATGTTAACACTTAGATGATTGCTTCAAATAATCTTTTAAATGCTTACTCCCTTGAATTCTCTAATGATTGGATTGTAAAATTTGGAATAATTGAGATCATAGACAATAGGGTAGTACTGTGAGATGTAGTGAACTCTATTGATTTTAGGTTGTAGTTTTGAAAACTTGAATAATATGAATAGAATTAAAGTGATTAAAATCAAACTAGGTTAGAAGAAAACATTAGTTTAATTTATTATATTTATATTAGTTTAAGAGAAAATTGACCTATCTATATTTTGATATTTGAAGGATGTGATTAAACAAAATAATTAAGTTATCTTTTCGTTAATTATTGAATATTGGTTCTTTCAAAATTATTGAACATTCGATATGCAATTAGTTATTAGATTAATTACTGATATAGTTAAATAATGAATTATTAAATAGGTTTACTGATTTAGGTAGTTGAAAAGATTGTTAAAATTAAGTAGATATTCATTGATTGGTCTCATTTGATTTATGTATTTATAGGCATAAATGTTAGGATTCATAAGTAGGAGAAATCTAATTGTGATAAAATGTGTTTAAAGTATTATATTTTAAGATGCCATAGTTCTCAAAAGATTTAAATGAATTTTCATAATGGAGATATTGATAAAATGGAAAGGATGTTTTAATTTGTTTTAGTAATGTGTTTTGATTTAGTGTTGAGATATTGGGTTGATAGCTTGTATCAATTATTGTGTTAGATTAGTGGTATTTGGGAAATATTGGTTATTGTAGGAAGTAATACGTATATTTTGAAATATTGGTTATTGTAGGAAGTTTAATACGTATATTTTGTTATGTGATTAGGATGGATTGATTTCTTAGTGAAATAATGATTTAGAAGGAAATGAATTATTTATATTAGAAGTATTGTTAAAATGAATGAACCTCTTGTATTGGTTATCATGATTGAATGGTTTGATTTCGAATTGAGAATGTGTATCGTTGATTGTTGCCATTGTCATAATTGTTGTCTTTGTTAAGGGTGATTGATTGCCATACTACAAGGGTACCTTGAGAGGAGAAACAGAGGTCTCCCTTAGGTGCCCAGTAAAATTTGTGTTGAATTTGATTATGTTTGCCTGAATCTGAAGATCTCTTTATGACGATGCAACTCTTATTCTACTCCTTTCGATTTATGATTATGAAACTTATATAGTCTTTTGGTGGGGTCCTTGATGATAGTCTTCCTTATTGTGTTAATTTTGATTGAGGAGACTTTGTTGCATTATCTTTCTTGTGGTCATATTTGAGATGGTTGGGAACCTGATATACTTGAATTACCTTCAATAGAAGGTTGTGGATTTATGATGTTTTTGGCTTCTAGAGGCAATAGAGGAACTTGACTTATGTTGATTTTTGCACAGTTGTTCCGTTGTGATTTATTGCTCTTATTTTAGATTTTGAGCTCATGAGTAGTACTTTGTACTATGGCGTTGACTTTTGATGTGGTGGGTGGTACCTCCTTTATTCTTGTTTCAGTGATATGGAATGGGTTTGCGAGATGGTTCATGCCTCGCATGTTTTGTGTTATATTCACCTTGATTTCTATGTGAGATAAGGTACACCCCTTGCATGTTTTGGTTTGGGTACCCATAGGGAGAGTGGCTCTTCATGGGGGTCGACGCACAAAGGGGATGTTAGGGTAACCCATGGAAGAGTTTCCTTAAAAAGTGATAATTTAATTAATGAACTGGTGGGTTTTGGGTAAATAAACATTAAACAAGATTAATTGTGTTCCTCACCCATACCATTAGTGCTATCATAGGCTAAGGATGGGATGAGAAGACCTGGTTGGTAAGATCACTGCCTTGTCCTCACGAAAGGTAAGTGGTTCCGCATGAGTCACCCTATGGAGCGGCGCCTTGAGATAGGTTGTCTGGATAACCATAGATGGAGGCGGTACCTTGTGATAGGTTGTCTGGATAATCCATGTAAGGCCATGCGATGAAACTCTCCTATAGTACCCATTTATGTTCCCTTGTTTGGTTGCCTCTGGGAGTGTTGTTTGAATTGTTGATGTTGTTGAGGAAATTGGTTCTTGGTGATTGTTGTTGAAGCCTCCAAGTTCTATCTTTTAGTGTTGCATACATGCCTCATGGAACTTGATTGATGTTAATGAAAGGTGCCTTGATATTTATTGTTGGTTTATCTTGTAATTTTATTTGAAAGCTTGGATCCTATTGTTGTTGGCACCTCTTATGGTTATTTAGTGTTGAGTTATAATCTTGACATTTGGATTTGTTGGAATTTTCATTATTTTTTTGGCTAAGTGATGGAAATGTTGTGATTTGTTATCTTATGTTGATGATATCCTTTTTGTGGAGTTTGGTTTGCTATTGGTTCATTTGATTGTTTTGGATTGTGGTATGGGGATCTTTCTTGTCAACTCCTAGCACGAGGGGTGGACTTTCGAATCCACGTGGTCGGGTGGAATGTGCTATGCACCCCATTGGGTCCCCAGCCGAGGATCGAGCTGTGCAGATATGTTCCTCTTGTGGTGACTCTAGGATTGTATCCAAGTTTGAGCTAGACTTGTTACTTTGTATTCACTTTTCCAGTTGTATCATTCTATCTTATTGTATTGTTCCCATTGTTGTTGGGGAACACTTCTGTATCACTATCACTCTTGTACGATGTAACTTTTATTATCATTTTAATGAATGTAATCTTTGACCTTAATTTATGGTCTTTGTTGGATGCTTATCATGCTTGAAATGTATATTGACGCTTGGTACTATTATGAGACTTTGTTTCACATTGTGCAATTCTTAATGGTGTTGTATCTGTGGAAATATGTATAATTACGTCCATAGATGTGATAGATGGTTTTATGTATGTTATGATGTGGATGTTTGTATTTTGTCTAGTAATTCTAAATAATGGTTAAGTGGAATACTTATAGTTAGTTAAACATCGTCTTGGCATGGGTTTACGTTATTAATGTTGTCATGTGTACCCCAAAGGACATGGTTTATGATGTATATGTTTAACTGAAAATTTATGTGTTGGTTGTTCATGTTCATCATATGTATTGTTCCACTTTCAAAAAAAAATTATTGTGTTTTTATTTTAAGTTCTATAGTTGTCCTTTGGGGTTAGCGCGGCGGGGCATTACACCACAATACTGGTTTACGATTTTTGGCCAAAGTGGACATTGAACTGATTTTTTCTAACTAAATATTCACTTTCAAGCACCTATAGCGGCTAAATAGTGAGGAATTTGAAGATGATGCAAACTAGTGATTTGTAACATTTTGTCTGTAGATTCTAAATATATTTTTTTCAAAAAAAATTGGAATCAGATTGCACTTCCTTTTCCATTTCCTTCAAAAATTAGTTTGTTTTAGTAAACACCATTTTTTAAGGAGTGACACTCACCGTATAACACATTTTTTTTTTCCATGAAGGATAAAATTCTATTTTTTTCAATTTAGATTTGTAACTACGATATCTAGTGCTTCCAATTGCTTTCATAGTGTTTTATTGAATTTTTTTTCCTTAATCAAGTTTCGAAGTTAAACCAATTACAATTCAAACATAGACGGATTGTATAACATATAACTTTTTGTATGTATTGAAATTCAAATTTTTTTGTTGGATCAAGGACTTCAATATCTGTTGCACTCATATTTTAAAAAAAATGATAATATTCCATTTTTCCACATGTACAAAACAGAGAGTTTGATTTTTGGTGAAAAACCTACATTCACAAGAAATAAAAAATAAATATAATAATTAAATTAAATTTATTTAAAATTATACTTTTTGGAAAGCTTATAATAAGGACTACATACTTACAAAAAATAAATTTTAAATGAATTCATTTGATCCCCAAAAAGGTAAATTAAAAGTGGTTTTTTATTAACATTTTGATAGATGTAAAGGAGACTTTATTACAGAGTATGGTTTAAAACTAGCGGGGTTCTATCTAAGGGGGTTTGATCTAAAGTAGTTTGATCAAACCCTCTTCAATTGGAATGCTTTAAATGAAACTTTTTAAGGCTTAAATCATTATATTTGTTTAAAATATGTGCTTTCAGCAAAAATTAGAATTTCCAAGAAATTGTAAACTAGCTTTGTGGGATCAACCTATTATAAGACAACTAGAATACTCTGAAGGGGTCATCGAAAGACAAAAAGGTATAACCATAAAGGCATATGAAGACAACCAACGAGACTCAAAGGGTACCATCAATCTTCCCATCTAGGTTGGACCAGCTATAGCAGAAACAACTTGTCAATTTTTGGACCTTGAGTTACCTTATAACCTTATTCTAGGACATTTATGGATACACACCACATAGGTTGTCATGTCCACTTATTACCAATGCATAAATTTCCATATAATGAAATGAAAGTCACTATTTATGGTGATTCTAAGCCCTTTCACTATTGCAAGAACTTAGAGGAAAATATCAAAAGATGCTCCAAGTTCCAAGAAATGATATCTATTTACACCTCATCCTCTTACTTTGACCCATCATCTTTATCTTCATCATCTACATCACATGCACCCATGCCTAAACTCAAGGTCCAAGTACAAGATGATGATTGTGGGGACTATCATCTCAAATAGTCCTTTTATATAGGGAAACTTCCACTATCTCCAAAGACAAATGGGAAGCTGCAACATTGATAAAGCTTCAACCACAATCAAATTCAAACCTCCAATTTTCTCCAAGTGGGGATAACTGAAAAAAGAGGTCATAGAAGAGGATGTTTCTACCTAGTTATACAAGGATGAAGAAGAAGAGCCAAAAACTTTCTTGTTTAATCACAATAGCAAAGGTTTACATCAACAAGGTATAAGGGAACCCATCATCTTGGAAAAATGATAAAAGTATCAAGGGCTCGGGTATGGTTTACCAAATAATGTTACTCCAAACACTAGGAATAAATATAGTGAAGAAATCCAACCTTCTCTTGTGGTTAACACCTCTAATGATGATGATACCATTGAAGACACTCCTGTGTATCACTAACCTATTCAAAAAAATTCATTAATACCATCACAAACCTGTCATTTGATCAGCCTTCCCAAATTAATGAACCCTAACTTGTCTACCCTTGATTGATTAGGACCAACAAAGAGCATCGATTTTGCAAATATTTGAAAATAATGAAGCAATTGTTGATTTTATGGGACTAAGAGATGGAATACCTCCTAGTGACCATAAAATACCTCCTAGTGACCATAAACCAAGATTTGACATAGAGCTTGATGAAAAGGCATACTTCAAAGAGAAACTTGGATCCTTCAGTCATAAAATATATATATATATATATCTCCTAGCAAAAACTATGATGTGGCACTTTTAGGTCAAGAAAAAGTAAAAATAAAGGACATATACAAGAGTGAAAACCTCTCTAAGGAACTCAAGGTTGAAGGATTCAACCTCCCAGGATATAATTGAACATCAAGAAAAATCGATAGCATTGGTGGAAGATTCAAAACAAATATGGAAACATCTGACTTGCCAAAGATAACATATTATACAACCTTGGATCCTAAGGAAAAACAGAACTTTGTATCCTTCTTAGAAGTGCACATGGTCATTTTTTATTGATCATATAATGAAATGTTAGGGCTAGACACATCACTAGTAGTGCATCATCTAATGGTCTTTCTAGATGCAAATCCAATAAAATAAAAGCTCTAAAATTTGCATCAACAGATAGCATTACTGATCAAAGTAGAACTACAAAATCTCTTGTATGTTGGCTTCATTAGGCCCATCGATTATCCTGGATGGTTATCAAACCTAATACTAGTCTCTAAGCTAACTAAGGGCATAAGGATATACACAAATTTCAGAGATCTTAATAAAACTTGTTCAAAACATGATTTTCCATTGCCAAATATAAACATCATAGTGGATCTAACCACGAGCCACAAAATTCCCTCTCATGCATGGATTTTTGGGGTATAATCAAATCAAGATAGCTCAAGAAGACCAATACAAGACAACTTTCACATGTCCATGGGAAACATATTGTTGGAAGCCATACCATTTGGTCTCAAAAATGCAAGTGTTGCATATCAAAAAGCCATGAGGGTTGTCTTCCATGACATGTTTCATCACATCATAGAAGACTATGTAGATAATATTTTAGCCAAATCAGTGACACAAAAAGGGCATCTTGAAGTGTTAAGCAAGATATTTGACAAATTAGAAGAATATCAAGTAAGACTCAATCCAAAGAAATGTGTGTTTGGTGTTACCTTAGAAAACTGCTAGGATATATTGTATCCCAAAGAGGTATAAAAGTGGATCTTGTTAAATTTAAAGCAATTGTCAACATCCCTCCACTAAAGACTTTGAAACAACTCAACCTCGAAGGGAAGCTCCAATCCATTCAAAGATTTGTAGCGCAGCTGACAGACAAATGTCATCCATTTACTCATCTTCTCCACAACTATGTTGCATTTAAATGCGATGAGAAATGCCAACAAGTCTTCCAGAAAATAAAAGATTATCTAACATCACCTCTTACTTTGATGCCTCCAATACCAAAAATACCAATGATCATTTACATTTTGGCCATGTCAGTAGCAAAAGGCGCTTTACTAGCACAACACAATGATGTAGGAAAGGAAAGAGCAATCTACTACATTAGTCGAACATTAATGGGCTATGAGCTTAACTATACACCAATTGATTGAACATGTCTAGTCATTGCCTTTGCATCTTGCACCACAAAACCTTAGACATTATATGTTAGACCAATCAATCAAACTCATTTTTAAAGTAGACCCACTAAAGTATCTCCTATCTTAAGAAACACTAACAAGTCACATGCCTAAATGGGTAATGATACTTAGCGAATTCAACATACAATATATGGATAGAAAAGAAATTAAAGGACAAGTGATAGAAAATCAATTAGCCAGGGTACTAATATATGATCAAAATCCTTTGATATCAAAAATTTTTAATGAAGGAATTTTCTCAACAACTCTAACAAGCCAATGGAAATTCTATTTCAATGGATCACACACTCATCATAGATCAAGAGCAAGCATCCTATTTGTTACTCCACTAAGAGGTATACCTAAATCATATAGGTTAGCATTTTCATGCACTAATAACATGCTTGAGTATGAAGCCCTCATCACAAGATTAAGAATAGCTATTCAATGAAAAAATAGAGAACTACAAGTCTATGGAAATTCACAGCCAATAATGAGTCGAGTCAATGATGATTATCAAACCAAAGATGATAAGTTGATTTTCTATAAAAGAATGGTTGACAACTTTAAGCAATAATTTACCATTATCACCTTTGGGAGATACCCAAAATCAATAATAACGTTAGAAATGTTATGGTGACAATTGGGTCTCTTATCGATATGCCTCACAATAGTCACAAGTGTGAATTCCTTTTTGAATAATTGCTCGTGCTAAAATTTGGTGTCCCAAAATCTAAATTCATGTGCAAAATTGTTGGTCTTGATTCACCTCAATATCATGACCTTTACACCTACCTACAACATTGAACCATACAATCAAACCTTACTACAAACCAAAATAAATCATTTATCCAACATTCATCCCACTTTACCATCCTAAGCAACACCCTATACTGAAGAAGTCCCAATGGTACATTACTTAGATGTCTTAACCCTAAAGAAGCAATGATTGCCTTGCAAGAAGTACTTGAAGGTGTTTATGGGTTGCATTCTAGTGGCCCTAACCTTGCTAAGAAGCTACTAAGGACTCGATACTACTGGCCCTCAAAAGAACATTAAGCAAATCAATTTTCCAAGAAGTGTGGCAATGCTAGCAACATGGTGATCTCGTTCATGCCCCAACACAAGAATTACAACCAATCACTACACCATGGACTTTCTCACAATGGGGACTCGACCTCATAGGCAAGATATCCACTACCTCATTCAATGGTCATAAATTCATTATCACTACCATTGACACTTTACGAAGTGGATTGAAATCATCCCCCTATACATCACTGGAAAACAAATAGTGAATTTCATTCTAAACTATTTAATTTGTCGATATGGTATTCCCCAAGCTATCATTACAAATAATGGCACACTTTTTAAAAACCATGATGTTTAAGATCTTTGTACTCAATTCCATATACATCAATTCTCCACACCTTATTACCCTCGAGGAAATGGTCATGCCAAAGCATCCAACAAACCATTATGAAAATCCTTAAGAAGATGGTCAATGACGCTGGTGACTAGCACCTACAACTAAATCCAACTAGTGGAGCTAGTTTAAGTTTTGGCCTTTTAAATTTTGAAAATCCTTGAATTGTGTAAGAAAGTGTTAAAAAATTACATTAGGGCATCCAAAACCCTGATATTTATCTTAAACCCTTGCACTTTTCTTATGTTTCATCATTGACATGTAACTGAAGTTGCCTATCCTTTAAGTGATAACCTTAAGGCTTCCATCTTGTGTGTTTTCCAACCCTTTTTGTTATAAAATCGAACATTCCTATTTTTATGAATATTTTAATCTCACTTAAATACTTGGGGCTCTTTTGGGTCCCATGTGAACACACGTTGACATTTCACACTCTTCGATTCGTTAAATTCTTCATGTTCAAGTATTCCCTCCACAAGCTTGTGAAATGTATTTGCAACATCGACCTGTATAGGTGCTTAACCGATCAATTTTAAAAGGATACATTTTCATGCTAGTATTTTAATTTTTCTAGTGAATCCCCCTCCTATCATTCATGTACGCCCTTTTTCCTAATTGTCTTAAGTGAATTTTAAGGCACATGCCTTTTTAATTACATCACATTACCCTTTGTTTCGATAAAACATTTCCTGCTTTTATTTTAGTAAAAAGCATGCATATAACCATTTGGTTCAAGATATACCTTCATGTCCAATTCTTGAAATCTTGCCACATGTCCAATATTTTTTGTTGTTAATGTTTTGCAAAATGAATGTGTAGACATTCAAATTTGAACACTTCCATATAGTCAAAGTCGTCTCCTTAATCATCCCTCTACTCATTCAAATTGTCCCATTTGTCGGTATTAAATAAATCACTCATTTAATTAATATTTCATGTCTTCCATAAGGTCTCTCAAAGTATTTAATTTAATAAATGTTTTTCCCCTCTTTCTTCTCTAAATTAAATAAATGCATCACTTTATTTAATTTAGTCATATTGTCTTTAGAAATTTTAAATTTATTTTTTAAATTCTTTATTTTCTCTCTCATTGTCACATCCTCCAACTTTTGCAAGTTGTTTTTTATCCTTCTTAGCAATCTAACCCTCTTTTTTAGTCATAATTACTTTATGACTAATTACTTTATGATTAAGATATGCACACCCCTAATCAGCATTAGGGTCTCATCCTCCATAATTTCCCACTTGCTTCTAAAGTGTCATTAATTAGTGTAATCAAATACTTGAACAACCTTAATCATTTAACTAGGTCATTCATAATCCCTTGGAATTTAAAATTGTTTTTTCTCATCCCCATGAGAATATTTGAAAAAAAAATAATTCCTCACATGTCATCTCACCCACATAGGGATAAAGACCACATACAGCACTTTATTCTCCATGTGAGTCTTTAATTCAAATTTAATCCCCCAATGCACCCCTTGGAATTTAAAATTCATTCTCTCATCCCCATGAGAATATTTGAGAAATTTTTTATTCCTCACATGTTCTCTCACCCACATAGGGAGACGTACCACATAAAACATTATCTTCCCCATGTGAATCTTTAATTCACATTTAATGCCTCAATGCACCCCTTGGGATTTAAAATTCCTTCTCTCATCTTTATGAGAATGTTTGAGAAATTTTTAATTCCTCACATGTTCTTTCACCCACATAAGGATGAAGAGGAATCTCAAGGTACTATGTACTATCCTTCCACCTCATATACACATCACCATTTTAAGCCACATCACATGCCACATTTAATCCCCTAATACACCCCTTGGGATTTAAAATTTATTCTCTCATCTTCATGAGAATGTTTGAGGAATTTTTAATTCCTCACATGTCCTCTCACCTACATAGGGATGAGGAGGAATCATAAGGTATTATGTACTATCCTTCCACATATACACATCACCATTTTAAGCCACATCACATGTCATATGTTAAGATATGAAGGATTGTGGGTTATCAATTCACCTTAACCTTACATCTTGATCTTGGTGGCTCAATCTTGACCATCCATTTCCCTAAGAGAATTCCAAATTATCTATAAATACCCCATTTTTTCTCTCATTTGGAAGAGGATATGCATTGTAGCTAAACTCTTGTAAAATTTTATTAAAATCCATACTTAAACATTTTCATGTTTGCATCCACTTTCATTCATTATCATATCATCTAGCTTACATCTTGTGTCATCCAAGGAGCATACAATACCAAAAATCAAAGGGTCGACCAAAGGATCAATTCGAGACAAGGTAAAAGGTTTCATTTGTTGTTTTTATTTTGTGTTGAATCCAACTAGGTTAATCTTGATGTGTAGGTTGTTTTTAGTGTTATTTTGCACTTTTGTTTGTTGTTTGTATTCTAGCACATAGATTCGACCTATCACAGAATGAATGAGAATTTTAATGTCATCCACGAGACCAAGCATTCTAAGGGACCAAGAACCAAAAAGCCAAGGAATCTCCAAACTCTTTTCAATTTTGAATCTTCTATTATGAATTTTGACCAAAAAACTAGCAGTCTTGTTGATCTTCTCCTCTTGAAATAACTCGTGCAAATTGTCAGCCTTTAAGTTGCTCTCATATTGGGTGTGGATGTCCCCATAAGCAATGCATTCCATAATAAAGTGTCATTTTGTCTCCACCACCCCTTCGTTACAAAAAGTGCAAATTATATCCTCCCACACTTCCTTAGGTATCATCCACCTTACGGTCTCACATCTACGATGGTATGAACTAGTCATCAACTAAGCAATTAACATCCTTGCTTTACCTTTAATAGTTGCTCCTAAGTAGGTTTTTTCATTGTGCTCTCAAGTTGGGTTGAACTCTTTGACATAGTGATTTTATTTCGCCCAATCCACTTTGTCCACATGGCAATCCTGAATTTATTTGCAACATACTTTTTTATTTTTTCATTGATGTTAGGGCATGCAAGTTAATATTCCATTTGTTTAGCCATTTGTTATTTTGTTTCATCCATGTTTTCTTCCTACAATCTAAAACCTCTTCCACAACAATTTTGGGCCAACAGTGATTATCCATGTTTTCCACCTTTAGATAGCTTAGCAACTGACTTATAGCTAAAGCCTCCAAAGGTAAAGTTTTTGATTCAACTAAGAGAATATCAGAAGGGATAGTAGTTTTGACTTTGATTTTGCAAGTGATAAGATGCTTTTGGATTCTTTCAAGTTGTCTCCAACTATGATTAGACATGTTACTTCCCCACACCTCGCAACCATAGAGAACCACTAGTGTGACCAACAAACCAAAGAGTCTTCTTGGTTTTCCAATCCCAAAATTCAGCCTTCCTACACCTTTTTTGGAGTAAGAAAGAAGTCTTTCAACCCCCTTGTATCCTTTTAGTTCTAGCAATCTCCCAACCGAGCTTATAATGGAAGTCAATCCCAAGGTATTTATATTATTTCACTATTTCCAAAATATTACCTTCAAAAAGAAAGTCGTCTTGTTTTCTTTTCTTCCTCAGGGAAAAAATCATGACTTTGGTATTGGAGGTGTTCACCTGCATCCCAACATTCTAACAAAAGAGATCCAAGGCCTTCAAAAACTCTTTCAAACCATGGGCAATTTTTGAAATTAGGATAAAATCGTTAGCATATAGCAGCAACTTCACCACATAACCAACAAGCTCTTTCACTATTTCCAAAGGATTATCTTCAAAAAGAAAGTTATCTTATTTTTTTTTCTTCCTCAAGGAAAAAATCAAGACTTTGGTCTTGGAGGTGTTCACATGCATCCCAACATTATGACAAAATAGATCCAAGGCCTCCAAAAGCTCTTTCAAACCATGGGCAGTTTTTGAGATTAGGATAAGATCGTCAACATACAGCAGCAACTTCACCACATAATTAGCCAATTGGATACCACCTCCCCAACCACCCCTTCATCGATTTTGCTTAACCAATCTTCTAGTTTGTCAATGTATAACCCAAGAGAGTGGGGGATAAGGGTAGCCTTGTTTGACCCCTATTTTTTGCTACCAAAACATTCAAACATTCCTTCACTAGTTCTAATTTTAGCCCTGCCATGTTCATAAAGTCTATGCATTGCAACCCTATACTCATCTAAAATACTTAATTCATCCATTATGTTCCACAATTTGTCTCTAGGCATCGTATCAAAAGCTTTTTTAAAATCAACAAAGCAACAAAAAACTTCCTCACTTTGTGTGTCCTGTATTTTTTCAATCAAATGTCTAAGAGTGATGCAGTGGTCAATAATTGAGTATTTAGGCCTAAAGTCAACCTACCCTTTCACCTTTTTTCCCTTTTTTTTGCCCAATTGTTGATTCTACATTCTAACATGCTCCCAAAAAACTTGTCAAGGATAAAATTGACCATAATAATGCAATAGTTAGATGGATTATTGATTTCACCACTTTTGTAAAGAGGGATGACGACACTAGTTGTCCATTCAATCAAAAAGCCAACACAAGTGACATCATTGAACATTCTTTTGATATGAGGAGCAAAAATTTCAACTCCCCACTTTAAAAATTCAGCTTGCAACTCATCTACGTCCAACACTTTACCATTTGCCAATTTTTTTATACTTTGTTTGATATCTTCAATTGAAAAGAGCTCCTTTGATGTGTTGATTATGGGAGGAGAAGCTTTCCCTTGGACCCTCTCATAAATAAATCTTGCATACTCTTAACCATTAAACACCTATTATGTCATTTTCAATTTGTTTTTTTTTTTGTTGTAGTTCCCTCCAAAAACCTTCGAGATTATGTTTTCCCAAGGAAATTAACTCTTTCCTTCTTGTGTCTACATACTTTTCTTTTTTTGTTCTCACCAACTTTTCATACTTCTTATTTTCTTTGTTCAACCTATTCTCTTTCAAAGACCTCTTAGTAGCCTTACAATCTTCATCATACCAGGGAGTAGCCAAAAAAGTGTTTGCAACCCTTTTCTTTGGACAGGACCTTTTACAAGCGTCTAAAGCCTTATGAATAATAGGAATAAGAAAATTGTTGTCGAAATAACCACTAAACCCACTAGCAGCCTTGTCCCCGTTATTTTTTTGTTTGAAGAAAATCCTGCTTTAGAGCAACCTTGAATAGGTTCTAATTTTCTTAACTTAGGAGTATTTTTGCTTTGGTGATAACTTCATTTTGCTTGTTGTGGGTCAACATGCTATGTTGGTTGTTTGAGATCATGTCAAACTTAACAAATAAAGGATCATGATCAAATTTCAACTCAAAGGGACATTCTGTGATCTCAAACTCCACAACTCTAGGAATACACCTTCGAGAGCAAATTAAGTAGTCCACCAAATTATATAAGCTTCAAGTCCCTAATAGCTCAACCCCAAAGTGCGAAACATTCCCATTTTTGTCTTGAAAAGTCATTTTCCAAGGTTGCTCTAGTTCCTCTTTCAGCCATAAAGGATTGTTGATTCCTTGCTCTTCATTATTCAACTAGAGAGACTGATTGTTAGCAATCCTAACATTGAAATCCCCAATAAGAACTATTTCTCTGAAGGTGCTAAATATAGAAATGTCTTTTTTTAATGCAACATACGAATCTTAGCTATCTTTCTATTTTTATAAAACTTTAAATTCTGCGATGCAAAATGGCAAGCAACAAATCTAAAAATGACCCCATTACCTATTATTTGAAACCATATTTACTATTTATTTATGTCTTCTTTCTTGACTTTTACAATACCATCCCACCACTCTTTGATTAAAAGAGTTACACCTCCATGACCTTTGCATGTTTCATTTCTTTTGTTTCACACTAAAATTTTCTTGTAACCTCCAAACTCAGGGACTTTGCAGCCATCATGTTCATGTGTCTTAGTGAAAATAATAATGTCTTGCCTTTCAACTATGGGCCCCAAACCAAATCCTCGCCTCCATGGATAACCTCTACAATTCCAACTTATTATATGCAAAAACTCATGTGGGGCCTTTAATCCCTATTTTTTGTTTGTTAAATGATCGTTAATTTGGGTTGTCCCATTTTTCAACCATGCCCACTTTGCTTCACTCGTTGCTTTCACTTTCTCCCATTCTTTTCTTTGTGTTTCTTGTTGGGCAAAGGTCAAATCTTCATCTAAGTAGAGATGTGTATACCTTTGAGTAATCCCCTATTCTTTAAAATTACATTCTTGTCTTCTATATTCCTCATGGTAATTCTTATATGTTTATCCCTTCTTCCCTCTATTTTTCTTCCAATTATGTTTGCTTGCTAAATAAGCCCATCCACTTTAGCAAGTCTTTGAAGAAGTCTCTTGCAAAAATGTGAGTTCTCTCCACCTCACCAAAATCCTTCAAACCTTTCATAATGATATTTTGTCTTTACTTTGTTTGTTCTTTTATTTTCTTATTTACACCTTAATTTGTTTTTCTATGATTCCTTTCTATTTGTTTGATGATCCTCTTACAACTTCTGACCATGATTTAGCTTCTTCTATGCAATTTTTCAATTGAATTTCTTTTAGTTCCATATCTATCATCATTGATTGTAAGTGTTAGCATCTTTTCCCTTCACCATTTTTGTTTTTCTTAATATTGGCCACTTTTAGGTAGTCTAATTCTTGTTTTAATGCAGCCAATTCTAATCCTTTTATTTGTGTTGTATCTTTTCCCTTCACCATTTTTATTTTCTTAATATTAGCCACTTATATGGTCTAATTCCATGATTTGGCCTCTTCTATGTAGTTTTTCAATTGACTTTCTTTTAGCATCTTTCATCATTGATTGTAAGTAGTCTAATTCTTAATATTGGCCACTTTTAGGTAGTCTAATTCTTGTCTTAATGCAGCCAATTCTTGCTGTCCTTTTTCCATGTTACTCTCTAAGCTCAAGATTTGTTCTTTGAGCACCTTATTTTCTCTTCCCATTTTGCACCAAGTCTCTATAACCTCTTTTACTTTATTGTCCTCACACAACCCCTTCATTTCTAAAATTCCAAGCCTCTTTCTCATGCTCATGAGCTCCTCCACATACAACTCTGACAACCACATTAAAGAGGTGGACATAAGGGTGTAAACGTTTTTATTTTCATGAGGTATTTCTACCCTGACAACTTTGTGTCATGCACTTTCGTTATGCTCACCCTTGATTCCGAGTACTTCATACAGTGTATCTTTTAATCTAACACAATTATGTTGATCCATTCTGCTTTCTTCCTTTCCATAAACAGTGTTAGGGGAGAGGGCCCAATAGTCGTGCGGGGTCCAATAGTCGTGCACCCAATCGTAAATACAATACCCAATAGTCGTTTATATAATGTCCAATAGTTGTGATTTGACTACCCATAATTAAACAAAAAGTATGCTTTTGATCTAAAAAGCAACCAATCATGTGATACCACATCAGCGCTCAACTACTCATTATGTAATGCACGAGAATTGGTCTCACTATTTTTTGGGGCCTTTTTGTACACCTTGACAAAAACGCATGCTGATGTGGCATCATATTTGATGATGTGGCCCTGAAACCTTAGTTATAAGCAGAGAACTTGCCAAGTAAGCTGCTGTAAAAAATTGGGAGTGATTTAAAATTTCGACATAAGATAATTAGAAGCGCAAAGTTAGGGTGCACGACTACTGGGCCCTCTCCCCTATCTTTCATATTGTTTCTATGGTATGAATTAAGCGCTTTTAGTCATAACTCACTACCACCTCACTTGTCATATGTATCTTGTGTTTCCGATTGTAACTCACTTCCACGTTTCTCTATCCCAAAAACTTAAGAGCTACCAGTCCTTGCTCTCCAACGCTTCTGTTCAGACCCACTCACCTCGTACGTCCACATACAACATAGTTTGAATTATTTCTGATCTATATCCAACTCTTTCCAATCCTGCAAGCTCATGTAGAGTTGTCCATCCTCATCTACAGTTCCTTATTTTGTGTGATACGTTGCATTATTATCTATATCGGATAGATAGATTGCGTATGATAAAATGACAAACGCAATGAAGATGTTGCATTCTTTGTACATGATTACCTAAACCCATATTCCTAAAGCTTATGTTGATTTCCTGACCACGAGATTGAGAAACAAGATATGTCAGCTGGTTTCAACCATTGTCCACCAGCTCAGTTGGAAACATGAGCACCAAGGAGACGCAAGCCCTATGAGCTTCATTCTAAAACTTCAGAGACGAGGAGACAAATCACCAGCTTCAACGAATGGCACAGACAAAG
Source organism: Sequoia sempervirens (assembly GCA_007258455.2). Taxonomy (NCBI): domain Eukaryota; kingdom Viridiplantae; phylum Streptophyta; class Pinopsida; order Cupressales; family Cupressaceae; genus Sequoia; species Sequoia sempervirens. The sequence continues at coordinate 80,770 of VDFB02293170.1, read as the reverse complement.
AACCACCCAGAGAACTAGCTGTTGAGAATAACCAAGAATACCTGTCGTGAGAAACAAGGCAATGCCTTGCATGTGCAAGGAAGACTACTTAAACCCTTGCTCCAGGTTAGACAATCACCAGTTTCAACGAATGGTACAGACAAAGAGCCATACAGAGAAGAACTAGCTGATGATGTTGAGAACAACCAAGAATACCAGTCATGAGAAACAGGGCAATGCCTTGCATGTGCAAGGAAGACTACTTAAACCCTTGCTCCAGGTAAGACAATCACCAGTTTCAACGAATGATACAGACAAAGAACCACCCAGAGAAGAACTAGCTGATGATAACAACCAAAAATACTAGTCATGAGATACAGGTCAATGGCAATTGGCCTTGGGTGAACAGGTAATATCATCGATTGGCCCTGAAATGGATATACTTTTAGGAAACAGCTGTTTGGATTTTATATTGTGGAAAGTTCCAGTTAAAAACTATTTATTTATAGATCACCATTTGGATCGTCTTAATATCAGAGGCTTTCATAGATGTTTACTTTTTTCCTTCAGAAACAATGAGCGTATTCGGTTTTTTTCAAATTTCCCTAAAAATTTGAGCAAACAATGATGAGCATATTCGGATTTTTTTCAAATTTCCCTAAAAAATTTGAGCATAGTAGCAAATCTTTTTCAAGTTCAACGACTCTTAGCTAACTATTCAACCCTACCAACCAAAAGCCCGTGTTTGTGCAATTACCCCGTGTGAACACTCGGACTGTCTATCCTTTTGATATTACTGAAATCCCTCGTATTTGTAATAACCTAAAAAGTAACATCATATAATCCTTATGTTCGTAATCACCTGTTGAGAACGTTTCGACTCCTCATTCTTCCAACTAAAACAAGAGCCAAACAAAAATGGCTTATCATTGATAAGATTAGCATAAAATCATTTCAAGAGCAAATAAGAAAATATTGATAAGATTAGCATAAAGTCATTTCAAGAGCATGTGTTCTTAATTTCAAATATTTGTATACAATACAAATATTTGAAATTAAGAACACATGCTCAGCCTTGTAACGGAAAAACGACCTTCAGAAAAATGCAAAAACAAAACAAACAGACTTAAGAGGTCATTGAATACTGAAAACTAAAAGCAATTAAGAAGATTAGATAGGGCTTATTATAGCATTTGGCCAGAAAAACACCCATAATATGATCCCCTGAAAATTAACAACCAAATATGTAATATACCATAGCCTCAGAAATCAATGGTGATGGTCATAATCAGCACAGTTGATCTCAGAGTGGTGCATGACATTAACTTCTCATCATTGGCTAAATCAAGATGTGGAAATCAGAATGTAATTGTCAATCATCATATAGCACAAATGCGTGCTAATAAGACTGGGGCGACAATCATAATCATCATATTCCATATAACACGAACTGTGCAGTCTCAGCCGAAAGATGGTGATAATGTATGAATAATCACATATATCATATCAGCAAGATACAAATTTTCATCCTCGACCACACATATACCTAATAGTTGAAATTAAACCCATAGGCTAAATAACTAGAAATAACTAGAAAGAAAAAATAAAACCCTAGCATGAGGGATTAAAAAGTGTCAGCAGAAAAAAAGTAACAGAAAAGCCAGTAAGTTAAGCCATCCGTGTCGCAAGAGCTGCTGTGTAAATATTGGCCTTGTTTACGAGATGCCCTATCCTTGCATTTTTATTAGCTCCAGGCACCAGATACCAGAGGCCGTATTAAAGCATGACCTCTACACTTTCTTCATGCAAATCTAGTGCTAAATAGGTGGAGTATTAGTCACTATCTCCTATATAAAACCAGGCCACAGTCACAGGAAAATTACAAGTAAAGCCCGATACAGACCCTAAAGATAACAAAAAATACAGTTCGATAACCTTTAGAACTAAAATATAAAAGCAGCGAGAAACGCATACAAACCGTCTACCTAGACAAGGCGATAGCAAAGTCTTCTATAGTTCGCCCTCAACCTGCAAACGATGCGCCTCCATTGCTGTATAGGGGTTTGATATTAATTTATAGAAAGAGTACATGGCTTAGGTTTAGGGTTTCGAAGGGATTTTCAAAGATTAGAAAGAGTCTATATTAGGTTTCTTTTATTCTTCGGGAATTGTTTAATCCATGGAGTAAGGGGTGTGGAGAGGGAAAAAATTGTTTAGAACGTAAATTAGAATTTTGTTAAGAAAAATGAGTTTTTTTTTTATTATTATTATTATTTATTTAAATTTTTCATGCTTTGGGGGTGGGGATGGAAATTTCCCTTATATTTGTCAACTACCAATCACACCTTATTGTGCAATGGGTACGCCGAAGAGGTGTGGAAGGTCAATTTGGAAAAAGATAAAAAAAATTGGTACATTTGTGCAATAAAGATTTCATTGGAGAAGTGGTAAGCATTCATTTAGAAGGATCCAAAGATGATTGAAAAAAACCCTTTGAATCAAGAAAATAATCAAGCTCCTTTATCATAAATATCTACATGCATGGTTCCATATTTTTGGCATTAATATTTTGTCATTATAAATTCTCCTTGCTAGGCTTGTCATTATTGGTACACAATTTAAATGTTTGGTGAGTTTGATTAATTTAACTGTCAAATGTTATATCGTTAGCAACACTATCCATCGGGGTTTTAAATAAAAAATCAAAAATTATTCAAAAGACACCACACACCAATAGATGACAAAAATGTCTCATGCAATGACTTTCTAAAATGAGACTATTTGAGTTGTTGTGTACCCTAAAAAAAACAAGGATAAAATAGTGTCCAGCCATCAAGAAAATTAAAAAAATGTACTTAAGTTTTTTGCACACTAAGGTAGAATGCTAACAAAATTTATGAGATTTGGCTTTACACTACGAATTGCATTTCTTCACTGGTGCAGTATGACCCATATCTGGGCTTGAGGTAGTCACACTCTATGTAAATTACTACATGATTGGATGCATGCACTACATTCAACACATCAAAATAATGTATTGAAATGCATGTTAATATGTTAAGAGAGTATGTGAATCTACAAATTCTAGCCGATGCATTTGTCTTAGTCTTCTTGTTAAGAAGACTAAGAATATGTTAAGAAGACTACATTCTTGTTGCTAGCAGACCCAATTGTTTTATATTCCATGATTAATTAGTTGCAAAATCCCAAGACCTATCTGAACATCATATCTCATAATGTTATCATCTGATTTGGTTAGGTATTTCCACGTTTTAGCTCATTGCATCTATATGCACTATAAATTTTATATGATGTTAAATATAAATTATGCCATTTTTGGACCCAAGGGGATCATGAAATCAAGTTCAAAATTATGTGAGCATCCAAGGTTTAGTGAGTTGAACCATTAACCACTAAACTTCTTTATCACTTAAATTCACCCAGTATTTCTAGTTTACCTTAATATACATGCAATAGCAAGGTTTTTAACTAAAGTTGAACTTATTTGTTTTTAGACTTTATGCTTAAACCTTTGGACTTGAAACACTGATGAGTTAGATCTAACCCTTTTGTAAAAGTTTGAGGTCCAAATGAACTAGATATTCATCAAAACATAACTTTCTAGTTCACTTATAATTTTTCGTAACCGCATGATAATGGCATCATGTTGATGTACAGCTTGTGGATATTTCACCTCCAAGTGAATTGCTTCTATACAAACTTAATTTTCTAGTTCACTTTGTTTTGCTTGTAATCATACATCAATGATATCATCAATACATCATGCTTGCATTAGCAATCGCATTGATCAACTTAATGACCTACCTTGAAGGGAATGACATCATCTTCCTTTACGATGATGTAATTAGCGGGGAACCTAATACTTAGTGTTAACATTTCCTGATCCCTTGAAATCCCCTATACCAAATAGCAACCAAATTATTTGCAATTGCAATAAAATGACTCCCAACTACATCAATGCTAAAATTAGTCAAAAAAGTTGTTGGAATTCAAAATTTTAATGCAATTTTGGAAAGGTTGACTATAGGGAAGTGCAAAAAAGGATTTTCATCTAAATTGAAACATAAAAATAACTTGCTAAAGGAATTTCTTGAAATATATCAAAATGCATTCTCGTTGGATTCGCTTGATGCCTACTTTAGGATCGCATTGATTGTGTTTTTTTATTTTTTATAATTTTCTCTACTTTAAATTTAGTTTTATCATATTATTTTGCCATCAAAAGAAATTTAGCAAATAAAGAAAATTTACAAAGTGAAGAGAAAATACGAAGGTGAGAATTGTGAATTTGATAATTGAATTGTTGAAAGTTGAACATGAAAGAAGCATCAATGTTCACAAATCTATTCATAAAGGTTTGATGAGTAACAAGACAACCATGTATGCATCCAAGTAGACACATAATCTAAAAATTACAAGTTTTCCACATAAAATGAAATTACAATTGGGTTTGAATTTGGTTTTAATTGCAATTAGTTTTGGATTATTATTTTTACCCAATTTTGAAAAAGTAAATTTCTTTTTTGAGGTGAAAATAATCTTGTCATGATAAAAACTTAAAACTCTAATTAAGGAATTGAATCAACCAGAACCCTAGTCAAACAAGTTAAGGTAATTATGGACCTTTTAGCAACTTGTAGGACTAGTGAGCAAAAGAGCCAAAGACATAAACTTCCAATTTCAAGGAGTAATCCACAAATTGAAATTATGGCCGAGGTTTGGTATTGTCTCTAATACCAATTTAAGGCACATTGATATGGATGAATTCCATGAGAGAATCATGATAAAAAAAAAAATGCTAGTCCTTGGGTGATGAATATAACACAAAGTGGATTACACAAAGCTGCAAGGTTTCTTATGTCTATGGATTCTATGAAACTTATGTTAGAGTGCATTCACATATATGATGCAAACAAAAGATTGGTCATTCACAAGGGTGGAGAGTATATGGAATTGACACCAAAAGGCATTTCCTGAATGTTTAACATTCTCATGCACCCAATAATGTATCATTTTGAAAAGGATAAAGTTGCTAGTGAATTTAAGGATAACAAAGAAAAATGCAAAAGATCAATATAATTTGGATGGATGTTGAAGGATAAAAAGCCAAAATATCAGGTCCTGCCAACAATAGTTGAAAATTTTCAATGGATACACCAAACAAGGCATTTGTGGGTCCTTCAAATGCAGTGACTTTAAGAAGAGCACCTGTTCCATCGTCCAAATCCACTTTTACCATGTATAGCTAAAATCACATTCAGGGAGATCAATAGAACACTTTGGGTAGTGAAAACTATTGGGGTTCTTTTGTACAACATTTTTCTTACATTTTTTATTTCCCACCGTAAGAGGACAAGAGAGGTGATAAAAGTTGTCCAAGTGGACTTTTAATATGCTTTCTTTTACACAATTTTTTTTAAAGAGACTTTGTATTATTGATCAATGCAATGTCAATTGGATTTGCAAACTTGTTGGGAGAAAGATGATCTAATGAGAGGGAAAGAAAAGGGCTTGCATTCCCTACAATGGAATACCAACCATGTAACATTGAGGCTTCTAACAATTCTGGATTTATTACAATTGTAGTTGCAAATATAGTATCAAGAGCTTTTCCACGTCAAGAGGTTGTACATCCAGATTTGATCAAGATAATTGGAGGGGTTGGAAGAAGAGGGAAACCAAATAATTCTTTCCCTTCAAATTCAAAATGATGACCCCAAAGTGTAACGTCAATGGTCAAACATGACATGTCCATGATTATTGTAGTACACTTGAGTGTTTTAGTTCCATCTCTCTTATGGATGGTTGATACGAGGGAGATAGATAAAAGTATGCCAATAACATCAACAAGGTTATTAATAGGCAATGGTAGTAGGGAATATATGCTCTTGATATGTAAGTCGTGCATGGGTATTGTAGAGTCTACACAAGTTGAAGGAGTTATTATTGATGAGTTTTGTAGGAAAATTTCAAATGGGTTTGTCGAGCTACTGTATTTTGTATTAGAAAATTTTATGTGACCGTTACAAATAATGTATAGTCTATTAGAGTGCACAAAATTGTAGAACTCATCAACAAGTTCATTGAAGCATTTGATATGTATTTCAAAGCTTGCTTTATCAATGAGGTCAAAACCAAAAACTTTTCCTTCCTAGCCAACATTTTGAAACTCATGGATTAGAGTCTTTGTTAATGCTCTACCCTTAATGGACCAATGCTTATAGTATGGGGTCAAAGTTTTGATGGGAAGTATTTTATAAGGGGATATGGTTGGTTGTTGGGTAGATATTACATCTTGTTGTAAACCAATTGGGCCTTGAGAGCTAGTAGATGGAAAATGACTTGTATCTTGGAGAAGAGGAGTTGGAGTGCCAACGAGTGGTGCTTTATTTGAGAGCATTTCCATATTATTGATAATTATAGCCTTGCAATCGAACGACGTAAATGATTTAAGAAAATCACATAAATGAATGAGAGCAATATTCAAAAGTAGAGTATGGATGGACATATGTGTAGTTGTCAAACACCTTGGATGTATATTCTTTAAGGTGGACAATAGACCTAGTGACCATAGCTTTTTCAAAAATAAGATTGTTGAATTGGTTGGGAAGCAAATTTGGATGGGTGTGGACACCATCAGAGAGTTGAAGCCAATATTTAACATCTGTAGAATGAGACTATTGTATAGCATCTATGGATGTAACCTATAATGAAGGGTCAAGATCAAACATGCCTGCAATAATTTCTTCAATGGCATTTGGAGTTGGAGTTTCCATCGAGAAGGTGAAAGCGAGTTAAAGTTTTGTGCTTACGAGAAAGTTGTGAGTGTTAGAATTGGTTATTCTGACGAGTAGAATAAAGGTGCTTCTTAATTGTGAGATTGTTGTTAATGGGGAAAACCATAAATGAAAGGTAAAGAAGGGAAGCGTAGGTTGGATAATATACATCCACATAGTTTATGTACATGTTTATCAAACCAATGGTTTGTGGAGGAGTTAAATTTTATGCAAGGTATATGGTATAAAAATTTCTTGGAGTTTTCAAATTCAAAACAATATTTATCAACATATATGTGTTTAGTTTTTAAGATTTACAAATAGCTACAAATTTCATATGGAAACAAGCGTTTAATTAATTAATAAATTTTAATTTACAAGAATGATAATTGAAAAAACACCATTATGTACATGATAAACAAATATATTGTTAATATTGAAACTCTTTTGGCAAAAGACAATCTAGTTTATTTACATTGCAGCCATAAGTAGGCTTAGTATAGGCACAACAAAAAAACTTATAACATACTACAAGTTGTCAAGGTAAATCTGAAATGCATCGATTATTGTGGGTGTTGTAGCCATAGAAGACTATCTAGTTTCTTTACATTGTATCCATAAGTAGGCTTAGTATAGGCACAACACTATCTTTACAAGGAATATGTTTAGTTTCTTTACATTGCATCCATAGAAGACTATCTAATTTCTTTACATTGCAACCATAAGTAGGCTTAGTATAGGCACAACAAAAAAAATTATAACGGACTATAGGTTGTCAAGGTAAATTTTAAACACATTGATTATCGTGGGTATTGCAACAATTTTATAGTGTTCAAATTTTGGCTCCCTTAGGAAATTGCACAATCCCTCTAGTTTTGTGCAACTGGATTGGAAAGTTAACACTAAGGATTGAAGCATCTTCACATCCAATTCTTTGATAAGACTTGTTTGATGACATGAAATTTTGACATTGTCAACAATGTTGAGGCAACTATTAGCTAAAGTTGTAGCAAGATGTTGAATGTTTGTGTGAACAAAGTCGCATTTATTCATAGTAGATGATGACTTTGATACTGCCAGTGTTGGATGCACTGGAATGGAGGGGCTTGGTTTTTTAGTGGTCGTGTTGCCACTAGAAAGTTGAATGATGTGAGGAGTAGTTAAATGTGTAGCCATGACCTAGCATGAGTGGATAAAATATATGTATAAGTTGAAGTACAACATAAGAAGGAAAGCATGTATTAAATGAATGAGCAAAACATGGCAATTAATTAGAAATGAATTAACAAATTTCAAGAACTGTGTACTACATGTTGCACTTTGCAAACATTAGATCAAACAAACAATATATAAAATAAACATTTCTGTAGACACTGAAAAATATCCTAAATCATATTATCACTCGAATCAGGTATATGAACATCATTTCCTCTCAAATCCATCCTCTTTTCACTTAATTAATTAAATTAGCCTGGCTATTTAATTAATTACACCATTTACATCTATTAACCTAATTCATTAAATCAGGTTTATTCACCCCCTTTCACGCTAACATTTCATCTCATTAAAGTAAATAAATCAAACTATTTAATTTAATTCCCTAAGTCATCTTATTCGATTAAATAACCATAAGTTATTTAATTAAATGTCATTTCACCATTCCCCATTCATTAAATCATTTAATTTAATGAATATCACTTGTAATTCTTCTAATTCCCCTAATTGTATGATTAAACTTTGTTTAATTAGCAATCATCTAATTAATCCAATTCCTCCCACTTGCAAATGAATATTCCTACTTTACACAATTTAATTTGGTTTTAATTAACTAAATAACCTTTTTCCTCTCCCATGAGAATATTCCAAAGAATACTCTCTCTCCTCCAATCGTTTGAAAAAGGGAATATTCTCACTTGGCTTCTTGAGCAAGATAAACTTGAAACCTCTTCAACAAGTTAACTTTTGACCTCTTAAATAGGTCAAAAGTGTGTTTGTTTGGAAGGAATGAGAACCCTTGATTAAATCTCATCTTGCATTCTCACCCATTGATGAGAATCCATGATCCATTCCTCCCATTTCCTCCATCCTTGACTATTGATTAGCTTTTTCAATCTCAACTCTCCATTTCTCATTTGTTTTCCTATAAATAGAACACTATTTGGAGACAAATGGATCCATCTTTCAATTGCAAACTTATGTTGTTGAAATCACTCACACTCACACTCATACTTTGCTCACATTTAGCATATTTTAGTTCATTTTTAGTTGCATAATAGTTTTAAGCTTCCATTAATGGCTTCCATGCATCCATTTTAATTTGTTTATAAATTAGGGTTTGAATCTTTTAGCTTAGAATCCACTTATATTATCTTAGATTTTGCATATTTAGATCATTTTAAGCATAAATCATGTTAATTTAGCTTGCATCATGTTCAATTTAGCATAAATCATGTTTTCATCCACATATCACAACAGTTTCATCAATTCTCTTCAATAGAATTGATTGAAACAAGCTCACTGATCACAGGATTGGGAAAGGGTCGTTGTTTAACTTTCATTTGAATGATCTTGTTTGAGATTAAGTATTAGTGGCTATGATATGCTTCGATTCTTCATGGATCAAGCGTGATCAGACCATACTAGTATCCTTGGTCGACATTCTGGTGCTAGGAGGGAAAACTGATCAATTTTTTTCAATTTCTAGCTCAAATTTCATTCATTTTAACTTTTGTAGGAAACAACAACGGCCAAAACAATTTCAGAGACACACTTTGTTGGGTGTTTCCATATAGTCACGTTATCATCATTTCAAACAATGATGCCTATTAAATTCATCGACATTGATTAAACAAATGACAACACTACTACTTTATCAAGGTATTGAAGATTTTCAAATGGCAATGCCCGATTAAATAGCAATGCTATCGTGCTCTTTGTTTTTTTTCTATAGAGTGATGCCCTTATTCACTAGAGAGACACTATCGTGTGTAGTGACACCCAAATTTGGTAAGAAGTTTAACAATCATTTTTTCAGCATGTGTTTTAATTTTTTCGATTCATCATAGTACTAACCTACCTCTAACGTTGTTTTGGTTTTTAGACTAACGCGATTTTGTAGGGTTGGATGACACAAAGTTAAAGTGAAGAATCACTTTCTTATCAAGATTTTATGATTGTAACAAGCGTTTGATGCTTTGGGGCAATTATAACCCAATTTATTATGTTTTTTACTTTATGTTCTAGGACCTCACTAAATTTTATTCAAGTTTAAAATGAATGCTCAAATGGGACTAAAATTGAACCCTCATCTCATCATTGTCTTTTGGGTTTAAAATTGAACAAGGCAACTTAACATTTCATTTGGTGCATAAAATGAATTCATCTTAGCTCTAGTTGGTAAAATGAATCAGTTTCTACTTTGCTATGACACACTTGTAGTGCGTATCCAATCCCCTTGCACTTCGTGCAATCCTAGGTGAAGAGAAATACTTAAGTAAACTTATGCTTTGTGTCACCCTTACCAGAGGACTTACTATGAGACACACCTCTTAATGGAAAACTCATAGGAAAGTTCTTGCAAGCATGTTTACTAGCGGGCTATATTAAAGGTTGTGAAATCATGAGAAAGTACCTTATATTCTAGACTGTATAAGGTACTACACCTAGTACCATGCCTTAAGTGGAATGGGAATGGTAGTAAGAGCCTTAAGTGGAAAAGTGGGCGTGTATACGATTGGGCTGGGTGTTCTTAGTTTTTTACTAAGAGCCAAACTATTTAGTTACCAAAACTACTCAATGCTTGTTGGTGCAAGAAAGGTCATTCTGAAGCTGCTCCACATTTGTACTATTCATTGTTGAAACAAAAAAAATCTTAGGATCTTATGATCTTCAGGATTTTGAGATTTGGTGGTCTGGAGAAGTGAATGCCATGGAGGGGAGCCAGTGTCGCCAAATCTCTAATTGTTTGCAATGTCTTAGTGTTTGGAGAAATCCGAGTGGGGACTCAACAATTATGGCCATTTCAAACATAGGATTGTAAATGCATGTGAATCAGTTGAATACATTGTTTGGTTCCAAAATGTTACAAAAACAAACATTGACTATCTTCCTCAAAATTTTGAACACTTTGGATTAAATATGGATACCTCTTGAATTAGCCTTGATATTACTGCTTGTCCTAAGGATTTTTATCCTTAAAGATTTCTAAATATCTTAACTTATATCTCAATATATATTTTCCAAAGACAACATGGGAATTATGGCTTCAACCTCATGATTTTCATGAAATGGACATTATGAAAGTTACAATGTTTTTGACATAAACATTTAGTTTAAAACATAATCAAGATAAGTGTTCATTGGTGAGCCAGTGGCCAGTCTGTCAGCCTGGCTCAAAACAGACATGGGCCAGCTCAGGTGGATAAATGCCACAAACATCTAAGAAGAAGAAGAGGAACAAACCAATATTGAGGCTAGACAACCCATAGTACCACCACCCACATGGTAATAAATATCTTCCTTTCTTTCATAAACTTGAACTCTTCTAAATGATCTCATGCAAAGTTAGGATCCCCAAAAAAGGTCTATTGGTCGTCACTTCAAACTTAAGCATCTTAGTTACAGTATTTCAGTACTCTACCTCAACAAAAACAAATTGTCAGTAAACTTGTATGAATGTGCATTGAGGAAACATCCACACATGTACATGTTCTTTATGAGTCAAAACCCAGGTCTTTTCATGATAATCAACCTATCTAAAACCTTGGTTCTCTTCATGGTTTTGAACTCCTTTAAATGATCTATCACATAATCAAAATCTGTAGAGGAAGATCTACATGTCACCATTATAGACGTAGATATCGTAATTCAAAGTTTGGTAGGAAGTGGGCCATAATACTTTATCACAACCGTAACCTCTTGTTAATAAACTATTATGCTCGAGCTAGGAGGAATGAATCTGATTTACATACCCACATCTATCCTCTCATTTAGGTCAACATTAGTCTTCAAGATTGGAAAAATTTAGAGGTCTAACATCATTCTCACTACCTTGGTCTTGGAAAACAAAGGTTCATTCTAAAGTCAACACTGGGTCAAACATTTCACCCACCCCTTCATCAAAATTTCATCCTTCACTTCACCAAACTTTGCAAAATATTTGAATACACCAACACTTTTTGACTTAAACATCAATCAACTCAAAACTCTAACTTGGCTATTTTGTATGTGAAACGAATCCTTTTCCATGCATTTGGTTAAGTTAGTTATCATCTTTGAACTAGTTTATCTTGAAGTTCACGAGTTTACCCTAAATATTTCCAAGTTCATCAACATCAAAACATCAAACCTAAGTCAAAAGTGTTGTCCCAAAACATTTTCAAAGATCACTCTTCACATCATCCATCTTTTCATCCCCCATTATCATCATTACTCCCAAAAGACTTAGAGTGTTCCTTTTACCTAGATTTGAGTCAACTAGAGAGTTCAAACATTACAAATCATAACACAACTCTCCCAAAAGTGACACAAAATTTATGGTAAAAACAATATCACAACACAAGAGAATCATGGAGAAAACCTAAGTCAAATTCACCTCAAGTGATCCAAATCCTCTAGAATTTGATATGAGGAGTCAAGTTTCCCCATCACAACAACCATCGTCTCCATCAAGACCATATGAGATAGAGGACATCACGAACAATCCATTTGAACTTACTAGGGAGGAAATCATGGAACATCAAGCCTTTGAAAATGTAGATCCAATTTCCCCATCATTTGTTGCACAAAACTTGACACAAAGCTTCATAACTCCATCGCCAAGGTTAAATCAAACATCCACTCCTAGTCTTGCAACTAGCCTTACCAAGGACTTTGGTCTAACTATTCCATTTGAAAGTAGTACACTTGTGGGTACCCTTGATACCAATCCTCCACCTCCAACAACCACTTGGACACCTACCTTTGGTGCCCCTCCCATTCCTGAAAATCCCAAACAACCATATAAATCTCTTGAACTTCATTACTCCACAACCACTTCAATATATCTAGGACATCCCTCTTCATCCATACCCATGAGTACCACAAGTGTGCCCACCATCACGCAAATCAGTGTAGACCAAGTGTCTCAAAATAACACACAAGGGCATGTCAATACCATACCACAGATTCGACCCTTAATGCAGATAGGGACATCTCTACCCAATCCTCCAATTAGCTCATTTGTACCATTGGTTTGACTAAGCACATCCATTCCATCCATTATCAACCCATCTCAAAGCAATTCGTTGGTCACGAATCCCATCAACCTAGGTAATGCCTTGTTTACATCTCTAACACAAGGAAATCCTCAAGACATGGGACAAGATAATATTTTTAATCAATGGACTCAAGGTCCTAGTGTGTCGTTAACATCACAAAATCTAATGGCAACATCCTCATCATTCCCCATGGTCCCCTTTACCATGCAAAATCAATTGCAACCTCAAAATTACATTCCTCCACTTCCATCCACCATCTTACAAGGGATGTT